>VDFB02295647.1:0-30762 GCA_007258455.2 Sequoia sempervirens
TTTCCAAGACTTAAGATGAGGACACATTTTGTTTTCAAAATTTTCCTATATTGGATGGTTTCATGATAGGTATATTAGATTTGATTTGTCATTCCTCTTTTGTAGATTTGGAGGACATGTTTGAGAGGTCACTCTCCTCTTTGATCACACATCTTCTTTGGAGGTTATAATTGCTACTTTGTGACACCCCCTCTTTTCCTTGGATTACCCATCAATAAAAATTGATCTGAGAGTTTCTATATAGGTTATCATGCTCAAGAAGGCCTCTAATAGTTGCAATACCTTCTTGCCAAGTTGCACTAGAAACCCATATTACCTTTTGTCCAAAGGAAGGCTTTCTCTTCCTTCTTCCCTTTCCTCTCAGGGTCCTTTTAGAATTTTGGGTCCTAAACAAACAAATTCGGAATAAGGTCCAAATCCATTTCCAACCCTTGATTTCCCTTTCTTCTTTTTGTAGGAGTTTAGGTGAACTCCTCAAACCCCCCAGAATCACCTGCAAGACAAAACTTCCACAAGAGAGAAATGGCAGAAAAATTATGCTATGATTAAGATGCAAGGATGTCAAATTGATTATGACATGACATGATTACAAATGTACAAAATGCTTGAATATAAAGGCATGAGTGAATACCTAAAATGCATAAGATGTTGCCATGTGTCTTGATCTAACAACATTTGATAACATGTGAACCCTATCTAGATGATTATTAAATGTTGAGATAAGTGCTAGAAGGACAAGTCATCTTCTAGAAGGAATCTTATCCCACCAAACAAGGAAGGGAATATAATCCCATTTATTAAATGATTGCAACCTAGGACTAAAAGATTAAATGCAAGACCTAAGTTAACTTATGCTAGTGTAATAATTGGTTAATTAATTATACCAACACCCCCATATAAGTGCAACTTAGGGAGGAAAACTCGTGTTATGCAAGATGATGATGGGTCCCAGCTACGAGGTCGTGTTAGGTACCCATGTACATGAAGAAGATGTAGAAAATCTCCCACAACTAGAGAAAAGGGGAAAACCCAATGGGAACAAAAACCCTCTGTAAAAAGGAGATGAAAAAGAAAAAATGTGAGATAGGATGGGAAGGATGGAGGACTCCCAAATACCCACCAATTACACTATCTATCACATGGATACAATACAATAGCCCCCCCATAGGGAGGAAATAGAGAGACGATATAGCCCCCCAAAAGATGTGATCAAAATAGAGATGCTTCCCATTCCAGATAGGAATTGAAGGAAGGATGAATGATGATGATGATGTCTAGGAGCTCTACTCAAATGTCTCCTTGCTTGAAGATGAAGTTGCCACAATCAATGGTGACAAACCAGAACGATGCGGAAACTGATGTTGAACAATATCCAAAGACAAAGATATAAATGCCTAATTTTTCTGAAACGAAAAATGGCCTAGTTATAAAAAAAAAATTGCCTTAGAGGACAATTGATCGGGATGATTTTTTGCTGCAAATTGTATAGATAGTATGATTGATTTTGCAAACCCTAAAAAAATACCTCTGAAGCTCCCAGGTTGATGTATCTGATTTTGATGAATGGGCAGGTGATCCTAGGGTTTTGAGGCCTTCTGAAGACAATGGAAAGCTCGGATTTGACTCTATCTACTTCAAAAATTAGCTTGGTCCCTGGGTGGAAACAAGTAGCCTACAATGGAAACCTTTAGCCTGCAAGAATCTCGCACACCAACTTTCTTGATCGAGGGTTGATGTTTCACTGGACAAGCTTGAGATTATGGATGCACAGTCCTTGTCAGTCTTCAATGGAGGGCCTTTGAGCCAGGAAAGATGATCAACCACAAAGAAAAGTGTTGCAACAATGGAATGTTGATTAAAGATTCTATTGATATGATGAAAAAGATATGATGGGTATGATGGAGACTTGATAGCCCCCCTAAATGAAGTGTCCTCAAAACCACTGAAAGAAATATGAAGCAAATCCAATGGTAGATGTTGAAGAAACCTCAAGTCCTAAATGAAATGACAGGGAAGAAGTCTCAGATAAGAAATCTGAATAGAGGAGTGATATCCCCTCAAGAATGTCCTCCAAAACTGTAGAAGTAGCCATGTCAGTCATACCTGAAACAAAGCCATCCTATGATTGCAAGTTTGGAAAAATGAATGTGTCCTGATGAATGATGATGATGATGGAAGCCTCAATCAATGATTCTAGACAAGGAATCACTGAATGTGAAGGGATACCAACTGTCTCTGATGAAGAAGAAGCACCAAAAGGAACCTTGTCAACCTCTTCGGAAAGATCAAGGCAATCAACTTCCTGAACAACAATATCATCATAGGAAACTTGATCTGAAGCATGAATACCTTTGCTCAGGATGAGGAACTATATGAGATGAGGCACTAAATGATGGGAATCCCATCTACGCCATTATTGATAGTTACCTGTGCAACATAACCAAATGAGGAGTATATACAAGCCCCATAATGAACTTTCTCCAAAATGCAAGACAAAATGACCTTTAACAACAAATATAAACTTCCAAAGATGATGTGCAACTGAAGTGATGCCACCCAAATCAAAAATTCTTTTCCCAAGCTTCAGGATATCCAAGTTAGTGAACAAATGCACCAAATTGAAAAAATCAATGCAAGAGTACCTGGAGTGAAGCTGATCAAGGGATGCGGGTGATGAAAAAACTTTGAAATGTCTCTCGAGATGCAGCTAAATTCAGGTTTGTGTCGATGCAAATATATTGGTCGTTGAGTCCAAAGTGGAGGATTGACTTTAGCTAACTGTAGAATTTTCTATGAGCAAAATTTCACAGAATATATGCCACCACTGGAAAGTAGACAAATTTATCTTTCCAACGGTATCTTGATTGTCAATTTTCAATACCATGGCCAAAAGTTATGATTTTTTCAAAAAAACTGAATTAAGCCTGCAGGAAATGGGTTTTCTAGCCAAAACAAATTCTTTTGATTTGATTTCTGCAAAATCTGTTCACAATATGCGGACAAAAATAGAAACCCAGAAATATTTTGAAGCTAACAACAAAACCCATAAATATTTTTTTGATCTAGCAAGTAGAAAATGAAAAAATATATTTTTTAAAACCTTTAGCCGGAGAAAAATGACGTGTGCTGATTTTTGTTCAGTAATTTTCTCTAGGTCCATACAAGATATCAAAAATCTAAAAGATACCTAGTTCAGATTTCAACCCTATCTACAAAACCCAGAAATCGTTTTTCCTAGAACAAAGTGGAAGCTAGATTTCTGAAGAAAAAATGAAAAACGGCTTTAATAAGGCTGCTTGCATCTAACAAGACTTTCATGCCAAAAATAATCTCTCATATCTAAGAAGAAGTCTACAGCACTGAAACTCTGATACCATGTAGGAGTTTAGGTGAACTCCTCAAACCCCCTAGAATCACCTGCAAGACAAAACTTCCATAAGAGAGAAATGACAGAAAAATTATGCTATGATTAAGATGCAAGGATGTCAAATTGATTATGACATGACATGATTACAAATGTACAAAATGCCTGAATAAATAGGCATGAAGGAAAACCTAAGATACATAAGATGTTGCCATGTGTCTTGATCTAACAACATGTGACAACATGTGAACCCTATCTAGATGATCATTAAATGTTGAGATAAGTTCTAGAAGGACAACTCATCTTCTAGAAGGAATCTTATCCCACCAAACAAGGAAGGGAATATTATCCCATTTATTAAATGATTGCAACCTAGGACTAAAAAGATTAAATGATACATGACTTAAGTTAACTTATGCTAGTGTAATAATTAATTAATTAATTACACCAACACTTTCCTTTCAAACTTTTTGGGGCTTGGTGCCAGGTGAACTTCGGACTAGGTCCAAATCATTTCCTGGGTTCTTGATTCCTTAAGTCCTTCTTTCCTCAAAACTTTAGGTTTCAACAAACTTTTGGATCAAGTCCAAATAGTCCATTTTTCTTCCAAGTACTTTCTTTCCCTTTTCTTCTTTGGTTCTGTCATACTATTGGGACCTGATCAAACGTTTGCACCTTCCCTTCAAGTGTCTATTCCTATTTTTTATACCTGATTCTCCCTTCTTAGGACTTGGGTTTGCTTTAGACTTTTAGAACTTTTGTTCAAAGTTGAATCTAGTAAAGACCTTTGATCCACCCCCTTTTCTCTTCTTTGCTCCTTTTGGGACTTTGGGTTTCTCTTGGAATTTTGGACCTTTTGTCCAAAGGTCCGAATCTATTTTGGTTTCCTAAATCTAACTCCTCATTTCTTTGGATCTTTAGGCTCCTTTTGTATTTTGTGGACTTATGGTCGGAATTCCAATTTGATTTTTGTCCCTACTCGCGCTATCCTTTACATTTGATTGGTTTCTTTTTTCTGCTGAAAATTTTTATTAAAGAAAATTGAAGATATTAGATCATAAAATGGGTGCCATTTTCCATAAGCTCTGCATGTTTGTGGGATAAATTTCACTAAGGAAAGTTTTTTAGTTGTGGAGGCATAGAAAGGTCACCACTTGGCATTTTTTTGGTTGTTTCCAAGGGCCCACAAGCTTCTTGTGATGGGTTCAATTTTTAGCTATGAAAGCATGGGAAGGTGATGGCTTTAGGAAATTCACTATCAACAATTTAATGATGGAAAATTCACCGTCAACAATTCATTGTGGAAAAATTCACCACCACCAGCAATTCACTGCCACAGAAAATTAATTGCCAAAACTTCATGTAATTAATTTTTCATGCGGTGAATTGTCATGGCAGTGAGTTTTCCCATGGTGAATTGTTGATGGTGAATTTTCCCTCAGTGAATTGCTGGCAGTGAATTTTCCATATGGCAAAGGTGACACATGATAGGTCTTCAATCAACTATGTGGCCCACAAGTTCTTTGCGATGGGAACAATTTTTACTTGTGGAGGTGTGGAAAGGTCACCATGTGGCAACATTTGGAAGGTTCCACTTTCCTATAGGCCTTTCAAATAATTCCTAGTTTCAAGCATGGGGGCACAAAAAGGTTGACAGCTGACAATTTATGGTTTCCACAAGCCCACAAGTTTTTCTAAGAACACCCTATTTTTGTTGCGAAAGCAAAAAAGGTATGACAGACGACATGGATTTTGCATGCCTATAGAATTGTCAAGGAGGGTCTCATTTCAAGTTGTGGGATTAAAAAAAAGGTGAAATTTGTTAGCCTCTCTTTGGTTTTGTGGGTTTGTGAACTTTTTAGGGTGGGCCTAGTTTCTGAAGGTAGAGTTGCAGGTGGTTGCCACATGGTACATGCTAACATCATATCCCTTTTTGACAATGCTCTTATTTGTGATAATGCTTTGATGATGTGTAAAGGAAGAATGATTTGGTGCATTCTAATTGACTAAAGAATTTTCAAAGAAATTCAAATCTAGTCAAGAAAGTATGTTCATCGATTCTTGTCTCTTCCCAATAGGTCTACAACTTGAATTCAAACTGGGAAATGACTAGTGAACACCATGTTCATTGGAGTCCAACGATAATATCGCAGAGGTGTCCCAATTACCAAATCCGATTATTAGAGCTACAAGATGGACATTTAATACAATTTCCTACCAGTTGTATGTAGAGGAATGGAACCCATGCCTTTGTAATGTTGTAGACCACATTTCTATCATGAGAGCCATTCTCGATCAGATTTCATGGTGGATCTCATGGTGTTTTTGCTTTTGTAGTTACCAATTTGCCAATGAAGTGGCATGATATGCATGTTAGGGTCATTTTAACGATCCTTTAGCTTAGATTTTGAGAAGCCAGAGACATCTATGAACAATCTGATAAGATTTTCTTCTAGTTACTAACCCTAGTTGAGTTAGGGTTTGGTCCCAGATCATCTAAAGTTATTCCTAAACTATAAAGACAAGCATTATACTCAATGTAGGGGTTCTTGTTTGGGGCTCTTCCCTAGGGTCTTCTTTGTTAGACATTACATTTGTGCATGCTACAACTATAAAATTGGCTTATGCCTCTGCATTAATGAAGATTATTCAATTTACTTATTTCTTTTACATATGTTGTGTATGCCTTTTACCTTCATCTTTGAATTTTAGCTTGTTATCTTTTGTGCATGAATGTTGTGTTAACTATGTTTGCAAGTGTTGTTGTGAATGTTTTCCTTTCCTTCGAGTATCTTTCTAAACCCTAACCTCCATAATTACCCCTAAAAGCTAGTAAAATAGAGAATTGTGTAATTCTTTCAGTTATTTTCATTGATGCTTTGTACATTTCAAGCAAGAAGAAAAATTTATGTCTTGGTGTATCACCTCCCCTTTCTCTTTCGTGCATTTCTTCTCTCCCTTCTCCCTTGTGAGAGATTGCATTTGCATTTGTAAAAGGGTACCTAAAATGGCCTCGTAGCTAGAACCCATCACTATACCTTTGCATCATTTGCATAATAATTGATTCTCCCTAAGTTTGACTTAAGGGGGTTTGTTGGTGTAAGTAGGTACTTTTCCTAACTAGTTAGTTAGTGGGGTCCTATTTACATGTTAAGTCCACTTAGGTCCTAGGAATATTTGATATTTTTAGATAATATTTTATCCTTTTACCTTTTATTAAATATTAGTGTCCTAGGTCATTTACTATTGGCTCATGTCATTTAATATTGGTACTTTATCACACCTTGTCTATATAAGAAAGGTCATTTTACACATTTGTAATATAACTCATCATCATATTTGATATATCTTAATATCAAGAAATTTCATTTCTTACATATAGACATCCAGGTGGGTGTGTTATTGCTATTAGAAGGAAAGACTTACAAAGGAATGGGTAATTGTCGTGCTTCTTCCTACTTTCAAAGAAGCACACAACTTTGAGATTCAAGTCCTCCAAAGCATGTTCCTCTTCTTTGACGTTGACATGGCTAGAAAATCAAATCTGGGATAAGAAAGCAGGGATCTGCTGCCATATAGCAATTTTACAATGGTTGAAGTCTTAATTCTTTTTCTATACTTTAAAGTGGTAAGAAGAATCCCAGAGCACCTATACATCCAATGTTTTTATTGACAATCAGAGACAACAATATGGATAGTTAGAGCTATTCTTCTTATACACCTAGGAGGAAAGGAACTCCTCTTAAGAAAAAATAATAGGTCCCAATCATGGTACCGTTAGATTAGTTCTTTCCAAACAATTTCTATTGTTTTCTTACTACAACCTTGAGAGATAATCTATGGATGGAATCAGATTCTTATTTCATATTTCTTAATCCACCTTAGCTGTCTTAATGTGTTCCCTATCAGTAGTTGGAACATTGTATTATAGGGCATTCTACTCATGACGACCACTTTAGATTTGTATGACACAGTGCTTCAACACTGCTTCTCCCTTCCGAAAAATATATTAACTTGGATCTTTCACAAAACTCAAGTCAAATTAATTGTTCACAGGGTTGCCACTATTAGAAGAACAGATATGTCTCGTGAGATTAGTGGGTTTCTTGTTTTAGAGAATACCCAGGTGCTTATGAACGTATGGGGCATTGGGAGAGATCCTAGTGCTTGGAAAGATCTCTTAGATTTACTAGCAGGTGGTTTATATAAACGAAATTTGGATTATAAATTTTAATTTTCCTGGGATTGTATTTTGCCTTGACTTTTTTTGGAAACAATTATCTGTTGCATGGAGGAAATTGTTAAATATTTATGGTTTATGTGAAGAATGTATAGTGTGCATAATATGTGTAGATAAATGAATTAATATAAGTACACATGAAAAGAGATTAAATTGAGCTTATATATTTTCTTAGAGTGTTATTATAGAAAAATTGTGTGATAAGATATTTTAAAAATATATATTTTTATTTTATTTATTATATAGTATTTATTTTTTAAATTATGTATTTTATAATTTAATGTAAAATTTGTGTCAGACTTTACATGATAATAAAATTAATTTTCTTAACAATAAGTATGTTTTGAAAATTTTTAAATAAAAAATTAAAAAAAATGTCACATTCATTGTATCATAAATAAAATTTTAGAAATAATCAATGTTTGGACAAATTGAATAGCTTTATCTTCTCTCCCCAAAATTCATGATGTGTTTCATATAGCATTACTTAGAAAGTTTACTAATAATCCTATTGTTTGAAGAACAATTAAGTACCTTCGACATGAATAGGAATACAAGGTAGCCTCAAATCTTATGAGCCACTTGTAGACCCAAGCCAAGTTGCTTGACATCATAGACTATAAAATGATTTCATTTTCATTTTTCATTTAGCTTATTTATATCTTTTTTATGTGATATTCTATCTATTGTAGAAAAGTATGAGAGATAACTTAAAGCATTAATATTATTTATATGAGATTGCAATCCAAAATATCATACTTTGTTGGTAATTATTTTAAGCATAAGATGAAAGGACCCACTTCCTTATTAAGTGATCTACATATAGTTTTAGATGATTTTAAAAGTGACCCTAAAAAATTGGAGTGTCTTATTAATTCATCCAAACTAGTCACCTTACATAGATTATAAAAAGATTTCATTTTCATTTAGTTGTCTATATTTTATTCTGATATTCTATCTATTGTAGATAAGTTTGAAAAATAATTTAAAACATTAATAGAATCATATATTTAGATGATTTTCCAATCCAAAAAGTCACACTCCATTGATGATTATTTTGAGCAAAAGACAAAGAAGACCAACATTATTAAATGACACATATATTAATATGATTATAAAAATGATCTGAAAAGTTAGCTTTATTAATTGAATAACCAAAACCAGATCACTACAAAAAGAGTCTATTTCTATTTACATTTAAAAATTCATACATTTTCTATAACATTTCACCTGATATCATTGAAAAATAGCTTAAAATATTAATACTAACACTTGCACCCGGAGGGTGCAAGGGTTCGCCGATAGAAAATTATTTTCTTATTGGGAATTGATGGTTTTCTTTTTATAAAGTTCAATTTTGAAGATTTTAATCAATGATTTTTTATGCTTATGTTTTGAAGGCATTTGTGCGAGAGTTGGAAAACTATCTAGGCAAGGTTAGTTAGAAACAGTTCTTGGTTGTTACAATTACAACTTAAAAAATGTAGCAAAATTTAATATTCAACAATACTTTGTTTTCATTACTCAAATTAAAGAAAAATAATATGTATATATCTTTCTAATAACTTTTTTTGTAAATAATGCAATGGTGATAAACTTGAATTTAGGGTTATTCTCTATGTAACATTGGGAAAATTTGATAGTAAAATGAATTACAAAGACCTTTGTACCAATGGTCAAAACTGATCAAAAATCCTTTAGTAATAACATTGATTAGAAATGCATTTATAACATGATGAATCAGGTTTCAAGATTTTAATATTGATCTAGGATTTTAAACAAATAGTTTTTAATAGAATTGTCAATTCCTAGAGCATTAAAAAATTCTTATATAATTTTGATCTTAAACGTTGTTTTATCAATTATGTCATGCACTGTAATGCATTCACATAACCCTAATTAATGGAGTTGAAAATGTCTCTTGCAAATTTAGGAAATATGAAGATAGATTTTAATATTCTAAACAAAATTGAGTGTACAAATTCTTTTAGCATTTCTCATGCAAAATTATTTAATAAAAATAATCAGTTGTAAAAGATAATTATAAATTCATATTCCATTTCACATAATAATATGAAGAATAAAGGAGATTCTATATTAATGAAAAAGATGACGGACTTAAACACCCAAAAAAAAGAAATGATAGCATCTAATATTAACAAATGAGGAATAAAATATCAAAAAATTAATGATGATAAATGAATATAAATTCAAATTTAACAATGTTGTGTTCTCATTACTATGTTTAAAGGAAAATAAATGTATATAAATATTTTTCCTTTAAATGATGCAGTGGTGGGAAACTTGATTTCAAAGTTCTTTGGCATTTCCATGGCTGCTATGCTCGACTTAAAGAGCAACTATGATAGGAATCATCACAAAAGTAAAATATGGTTAACTTCTCATTACAAGAAGAATAAGTTGAAGAAAATTCACTACAGTCTCCAAATGAAAGCTAAATTATAGGTTATATCTTTTTCGCAGATTTAGATATTTATAGCGATTTGTTTAATTAAAGTGATCTTAGTTGCCACAAAGTGTATAAGTTGGAAATTAAGGGTATAGATCAGCAGTATCAACTAACACCCATTTAGCTGGAAGGCATTTTAACTTATTGCCATCAAGAGGTCAAGATTGTAGACTTTACTATCAACTTAGATGAACACTGCAAAATTACACTTCCATATTATGATTAGTACATTGACAGTACTATTTTACTATCAGCTGATATGGAATTATGGAATTATATAGATTTATTCAGAGAATGTTTATAGGCATCATTGGTTTTCCGGAGAGTTGTCTTTATAAATATAATATCTTGCATTTTAATTCCATCAAACATTTACAAAGAGAAAAAAAGTTAGCTAGGTATTTTACAATATTTCCCAACTACCAAGGGAGTTTCAAATAGGGGGAGGGAAAAGAGTAGCATATTAGGCCATTCACAACACCAAACAAAAAAGAAAAGATGGGATATTAAAATTAGGTATGAATGAAGCCAACAACAAAGTTTCTTGGAAATTCTTAGATAGCATTCTCAAGAGATTTGTCTTTGTAGATGGATGGAGAAGACGGGTTCACATTTCAAGCATATATCATAGTTTTTATCCATCAAAGGAATCTCAATTGGTAATGGAGCCTGTTAACTATTTTGTATGTGCAAATAACTTTAAAGCTAAACAATCACTCTTGGTAAATGTACATCTCTTTGGTTATCACTTTTTCAAATTGCTGTGTTGGTCGATTGATATGTTGTTAAAATTTAAAGAAGTTTGCAAAAAAATCAAAGTTGGGAAAATGGTGCCCATGAACAAATCTTATTATTACTTCTAGTTGAGTACAAATTTACAAACTATTTGGGTTGACATTTCAGGGTCACCTTAAAAAAAAAACTTATTAGAGCATGGCAAGCCTCTTTAATTTCCAAAAAACTGATTATCTATCAAATAAATTTGGTTATTTAAAAAATACATCAAACAAATTTGTTTCAATTTGTGGGTACACCAAAGAATCAATCAACCCACCACGAATTCATGTAAGTTTAAGGTGTACAAAAGCTAGGAGACAGCCAATTGAAACACAAGACTTATCAAAAACAGTGTCAAATTCCTTCTTGAAATAATTAACTATAGAATTAGAGGCAGAAAGAGAGCCCTCTGATGAAGAAAAAGATGATATGAAAATGAAGAGTCTATCTTATGAAAAAAAGAGATTAGCAAAAAAGCATTTAACAATTTTATTCGGGGTTTAAATTAGTTTGTAATCTCCAGATGAAGAGTGAATGTTATAAATGTTGGACCACTAGAAGTGCTCTCATATGCTTCCTTCAGCCGCAACAGATTGCGAGTTCAAAGAATTCAAGGGAGGGATAAGGTCTGTAGACATGCTCATGGGCTACGTAGAAGAAGTTCAAAGCAACAACTTGATTTCTTGCTAATAAACGCTAAGGAAAATTAAACTTTATCCCCTCACATGGATGAGACCATAGCAAAATTCAGAGAGTATTTATCGAAGGCGATCCTGAAGATTTACAGTTTCCCTATAGAATACATGTAATAAAAAAATTACTTGCTCTTAGAGCTGCTCCACATACATTTTTACCTTTGAGTGAGTTATGTGTCCCTACACTTACTGAAATTCACAAACATAAATTTCAAAGCAATGTAAAGACGTAAATGATATACACAATGAATCCACCATTTTTAAATGTAGAAAATATTTATAATTATTTATTTATTTATATAGATAGGTATAATAGTTTAAATACTTTAAAGTTTAAACAAGAGGGGGCCAGACTTTGAATACTAGCTGTTTAAATTCACTGGCCACTAACAAAATTTGAAGGTCTAAATGTTTCAGACCAGCAAAGGGCATTAAAAAACCTACCTTGTTTTTCCCTTTGGAACACAGTTAGCAGATAAATGGCAAATGGAACATCCTTCAAACAATGAATGGTCTCAAATAACTTTTAACCATGCACAATTTTTATCACTAAAAGTAAAACCAATCTATCACCAACTAGAATATTTCAAACCAAAAAAAAATGTTACATAGTTGTAAACATAAAGTTAACATGTAAAAAAAGAAGAGTGAAATCCTAGAGGGAGACATGCCAACAACAAGGATTGCGCACAAACACATGCCATACATATGGTCGCATGCACACATGCAATTGCAAACACAAACTCAATCACAATATAAATAGATAGCATTATCATATCTTGATTCTTGGTTTGTGCAGAGAAAGGGTTTGTGCAGAAACAAATTGATTACAATTTAATAAATGATTAAAAATATACAATGCAAAATTATTAAATCTCAGGCTGGGCAGCCATTTGTTTAATTAAAATTTAAGAAAATTTTATCTGATATTTTTGCTCAATGTAGGGGAGAGGGGCCTATAGTGGAGCACCCTAACTTCATGTTTCTCAAAATTCAACGTGAAAATTTCAAATCACTCCCAATTTTGTACAACAGTTTATTTGGCAACTCATTTGCTTCTATATTTCGTTTTAGGGCCAAATCATTAAATATGATGCCACATCAACATGCTTTTTGTTGAGGTATCCAAAAAAGCCCAAAAAAAAAGTGAGACCCATAGTGGTGCACTAAGTCATGTTTTATTGGTACACTGATGTGGCATCACATGATTTGTCACTTTGCATACTTTATGGATAAAAAGTGTTTTGCAATTGGATATTAAAGTGCTCCACTATGGGGTCCACTGAGGACTACTTCTATCCTCACTATTGGACCCTGCTCCATTATGGACCCCTCTCCCCTATCTATGTCAAACTTTTTGTCAATATATGAAATTGTAGGGAAAAATAGAGCTGATTTAACTAATTTCTCTATTGAGTCATTTTCCATTTTAAAATCAAAATATCTAATATACATAAAACCTATTATTTGTCATTAAGTGATTTAGTTACAAAGCTTCGAGAATAATTCTTTTTCCTGAAGCTCCACAAACTTCAAACATAGTCTTTCCTAGAAACTCTACAACTAAATCTCTTGGACTTTAAAAAATTGATGTTTATTAATTAAGTGATATGTTGACTGTAATTTGGTTAAGTAGTTGGAGCTTCCATGGTGAATTTTAATAAGTAATTATACATTTCTGGATTTTCATTTGTACAGTAAATGAACTATCACTCGGATGAGAATTCCAAAACATGTGCATACTCCTGAATGTTGAGGGATTTTCCCACACTGCTGGATCTTTCTTATTGCCCACACGCTCATGATCAGCCTTATCTTCTTAAGTATAAAGTAGCCAACATTAGGGGCCCTGTAGGGTACATTCGGAAGACCTCTTTCACCACACACTACAAGTATGCTGTGCTAGCAAGTTTGGATTCGCTCACCATACAGTGTTTTCGTACTACAAATTCAATTTATACAGTCAGCTTCTTGACAGCGTGGGGGTTTCTCACCATCTCACTCAGCGCCCACTCTAAGGTGTTGATCGTTGTCCCGAATTGCCTTAGAAACACGCCTGTGAAAAGCAATAAAAGATTAAGGAAACCCTTCAACCCCTCGAACTGAATTTAAGAAGTTAACTAATTCAAGAAAAATGTCAATTAAAAACAGGGAGGGAGGTCAGCATACAAAAAATTGCTTATTTAATGTGTTCTCGAGTGATTTACTCATTTGGTTTACATTTTTTGCCATCTTATGATTTCAACTTTTACCATTCATGTGAAGAAAATACCAACAAGTAAATACAAGTTGCAGTTTATTTTACATACTGCCAGCAGGCATTAAAGGAAAAAAATAGAAGTGAAAATCTATGACCATAACTGCTATCATTACCATAAAAATGTAAAATCATAACAAATGCAGATAACAGAAACAGTGAACATAAAATAAATAAGAAACAAAAATGTAAAAATCGTAACAAAATGCAGATAACAGAAATAGTAAACATAAAATAAATAAAAAACAAAAATGTAATATCATAACAAAGGAAGATAACAGAGCATGCTCCATATATTATGTTATAGGGTTGTAAGCCTTCTTTGAAATTAATGCCTGTGTTTTCTTGATCTCCAACCATTTTTCTCTAGATCCCCTGAGGTTTCTTTGCTATGCAAATTTTCTGACTACAAATTGGTCTCAAACAGAACTGCCCTCTACCACATTAACTTCTTCCGCTTACATTAGGTTCTAGGCACCACATAGTCTTCAAGGAATGTCCTTAAAGCCTTGGCTAAAATGTAGTTTCTAATTATACAGGACACAATTGGAAAATTTCAGTATAAAAAGTATTGATTGTGGATTTAAAATTCAAAGAACATCTTGTAAGAACTCAAGTCATTACCAGTAAGCAAAACCCCTACAATCTAAAGGAAGTGTAAACACTCTCACATCTGCGCTAAAGATGACACGTTCAATTTTGATTTGGAGACATTGTTTAATGTATTTTGTTATAGCACAGATTCAATATAAGTCTGACTAGATTTATAATTTTGAAACCGCTAATTATATCCAAATTTAAAAATTAAAAAAACCATCTCATCTTTTAAAATGCTCTAAAAACACATATTGACAACTCGATGATTGCTCCAGCTAAAAGCAGAAAGAGTTATAGCTGACGAGGATGGAGGCTTATCATTAGTGATTTCACCCAGGCATTTGTTTTAAATGGAGAGCCCATCCTGTCTTACTTGATTGTCTCCATCTGCTCAAATAAGGGCTTCTGCCAGATGGAGCTTTGATGCTAGGGAATAGTTCATCAGAAACTATTTTTTAGAGAAATTTATTAGTAAGCCCTCAACAAAGTTGTTTTAGCCTAATTGATGTTAATTTACTTTTCCCGCTCTTCATCTTTAAATTGCTTCATCTGCATTCTACATCAATTTGCACAAATTTGCTCCAATTTCAAAACTCTGTTGAGGGTACAGTCAACCTATATTTGACGAGGAGATACAATGCTAGGACCTTTAAATAGCCCTCTCAATCCAGATTTTAAAAAATCTCAGGTTGCTTTAAAATCTCTACAAAATTTTCAGAGACAATTCGCCAAGCCTTTTATGTTAAAAAATTTGTACAAATAAGGTCAAAATAAGTTTGAGTCGCCTGACTGTTGTAGTCCAGTGGTAAATACTAGGGATTTCATAACGCTGGCACAAGTTTGAGTTATGGCTAGAATAATTGATACAAAAGGGGCCCTACCTGTAGTTACAGTAAGGGGGGCTCAAGTACTATCTTCATCCACTTACAAAATGAGACGAATCAAAATCAGTCTCCGTGCAGCTGCTGCTTCAATCTATTTATGACAAATGAAAGTAAATCTAAAAATATCGGGGTTTTAAAGTTGCTCGATTCTTGAGCTCAAGAAGACCGAAACAACAAACTACTTCGCAGTTTAACAGCAACTTAGGAGTTGTTTCACGGCATGAGACAAATTTTCAGCTGAAATTTCACTATATATATCACCTATCGGCTAAAAATCATGAAAAGCTTACCATGCGCTCTGATTTTCCCGTATTGAGTTTTTACAGGAGCCGCCTTGAGGAGAATTTTGTTCTGTTTATTGACGGAGCCGTAAATGGGCGCATTGTTCTCCATAATAACCTGCAATGAGGGCTTCCATCACTTTGCTCACTTTAGATTGGCATTATTTCCATCGCCTCGAGAGGAAGGAAAGAGCCTTGGCAACAACGAAAGTAAGTATGCCTTGTCCTCCATAGAGAGAATAGAACCCGAGACCTGCTGCGAATACTGCAGGAGAAGGGCGCATGTCATGATGGGAGTGCAGAAATAGCAGGGCTGACAATTGGGCCGGATCACCTGAACCTATAGTGGCTGCTTCAATCTATTTACAACATGCAGAGAGTAAATAAAAAAATATCAGGCTTTTAGAGTTGATCGATTCTTGAGCTGGAGACGAGATTTTTTAAGCCTTTTAAACGATGCGAGTTCAAATTTAATTATTAATTCAGCAATTGGATTTGATTTGAGATCAGTTACTCTGATTTGATTGCGACTGAAAACCATCCGGTTTCACGGCAGGAGTAGTTAGATGGCGTGAGCGGGTTTAGGCCAAAGCTCACACTATATATAGCCCTGTCGGCTAATAATCATATTTAAAAATAAATGTTGATCAAAGAAATCATACTCCTTTAATGAATTCTTTCAATAATAAAACAAAATCAAACTTATCCGGATATTTACACATAGTGTATACTATAAAGAAAGTGGTAGAAGTGGGTTGTGTTTTCCTTCTAACTATTAAATTGTCTCTAAGACAAAATAAGATATATACCGAAGTGTTATTTGCAAGCGACTTCGGGCATTTTATAAGTAAACAAACAACCCAATGGCTTGTTTTTGGAACATGTAAATTTGGTTGTCTTACCTAGTGCCTTCGGATTGGTTGTATATTCAACCAATTGCTACAAAATAAATAAAAGCATTAATCAAAATTAGATTTGGGCCATGATGGCATTCCATAAATGGTGAGCGGATCTTCATGTAGAGTGGGGTGTTTTAAAGAAGTTGGATGCAAACTAATGTTTCTCCCATGTACCCATGAGAATCCAATCTGATTGTGCATCGTTTAATTGATCCTTATATTATTTTTTGCATGGAGAAATGAAGAATCTATTATAATTGTGTAATATTATAAATTTGAGTTTTTAAATTTGTTGCGATTTGTAATAAAATAATTTGTATAAATTTGTTTTGAAAATATGTTGTAAATATTTGAAAATAATAAGTTATTTTGAGGGTACAAACTTTCAAAAGTCTCTAGGAAGAATATAATTTACAATAAGATCATACCACTATCTCTCATATATACCATATTATTCATTGGATGTCATGTAGGCTGACTTAATTACCTATATATAAGACTATATTCATGATGATATAACTTAATTAAGAGCACACTAAAAGAGTAAGGGCATAACATATTTCCCTATTCAAAGAAGTATTGTCTTCAACGTTGATGAACTATGGATGCTTTTACCCAAAATATTTATTTTCTCAAGTAGCATCTTTGACTAAAGAGTTCTACCATATAATCAAATACTCTATGATCAGCTTCATTTGTAGCCTATTAGTGCTTGCTTCAAGAGTTCCCTCAAGATCAAAAAATATTCTTCCCTTCTCATCAAGCTTTGGTAACTTAGTATGTGTTACAACTGTTTGTCCGTTAACCTTTCTCAAGAATGAAATGTGAAAAAATAGATGTACTTTTGTTGAAATAGGTAACTCTAATTTGTATTGTACAATACTAATCCTCTACAACACCTTTTAAGGACCATATTACTTGGGTGCATACTTGTTATCTTTTTATTGTTGTTTGAATGAAATCTTCTTATATGTTTGTAATCACACAAAAACCCAATCTCCCACTTCAAAAGTCTTTTTCATTACAATGCTAATCAATCTATTACTTCATTTTGTTTTGTGTCATTGTTAAGTTCTCCTTTAGACTAGCAAGCATGTCTTACTAATGTTGAATGTTCTCATCAATTATTCAAACCTTTGGATGTGCTTGCAATGAGCGGGTAATTGATGGTGGTTGTTACCCATATAATGCTGAAAATGGAGATAGTTTGGAGAAAGTATGGAAAGAATTGAACATTATAAAACCATTATGTTGGTGATAACCATTGCACCCATCTCTTTTGTTTATCATAAGTAAAATATTGGAGATAAGCATCTAAGCATTTTTTGATAACCATGGTTTATCTATCTAATTAGGGATGGTGTGACAAGATACAATAAGTTGAGTGTGCAAGGAACACAATCTACCAAGAGGGGGGTGGGGGGTGAATCGGTAGATCCAAACAATTCTAGAATATTTTACCTTTTTCTATAGTTTTATGGTTCTTTACAAAAAACCTCGGATAAGAAATTGAAGCATGAACAAACAAAACATAACACCATAAAGCACACACAAGTGAACACTAGATGTATGTTGATATATGGAAACTTAAGATGGGAAAAACCATTGAAAGAATAGGTTTTTGGATCTACTATCCACATCCAACCTCACAATGCAAAAATGAACAAGTGAATTTTACACATTGAAGTAGGCACCAACCTACCACAATCAAGAATCCCCTAATGGGCTAGAGTAAGCACCAATCTACCAGAGACACCGATCCCTTGATGAAACAATACAAGTAGAACACCAATCCTATCAAAATATAATGGAAATTCTTGCAGATCTAAAATATAACTCTGATATGTGAATTGCCTTTATAATAGTGGTTTACAATTTATATGAGAAAGGAAATTTTAGTTTTCTCCTTTTCCTCAAACTCAAGGGGTTCAGTCGAACCATATGGTTCGATCGAACCCCTGGTTCGCCCGAACCCCAAACCCTAAATGGGAAAAAACCTTATTTAAATGTGCTTGGTTCGAACCCTTGGTTCGCCTAAACCTGAACCCTAAATGGAAAAAACCTTATTTAAATGGGTTTGGTCAACCGGGTTCAACCGAACCCCTTTGCATATGACAAAAAAACCAAAAGCTCTCATTTCAACTGTCACTTTCTAAAATTGACATTGCTTTCCCTGCGTGCGGCGAACCGAGACCGTGATACGGCGAGCGAACTAATTTCTTCTTTCTGGTGAACACAACTTCAACTTGGTCTCTCCAAACTTCATCAGCCTGAACTTCCATAATGAGCACCAAGTATTTGAAATTCAAATTTTTTAGAGTTTAAAATGCATTGATATGTTAAATTTTGAAACCCTAGATGCAATTTTTTTCAAATTTGTTGAATTCAAATTGGATTTGTTTGGAAGTTTTTAAAATGTTTTCAAATTTGTTGAATTCAAATTGGATTTGCTTCTCCATTTTGCATACATTTTTATGTTCTATGTGTAAATGAAATATGCCTTCCCATTTCAACAATCAAAGCTATGGATAGCCTGCTCCTAAATGGAAAGACCAAGTGAAACATATATAAGAACTTAATAGCATATGGAAACAAACAATATAAAGTTATGAAGTTCAAATAGAACCACAAATTGTATCATTTGTAACATTAAAAATGTCCATATTAACCTATCAAGAGATAAATATGCAAAATAGATTTAATTTTAGTTACAAGAAAAATGTATAAATTATAAATTTATAACATAATTATGTACATGGGAAAATCCTCTTTGAAGAAAAATCCCACAACCAAAAACATGAACCAATTATATTATTTGATAATAATATCATTTACAATAAAATATTCATGTGCATACCCCTATAGTAGTATCATCAACATGTGATTCATATGGAGTAATTTCTAGTAGCATGATGATACCTATAAAATCATTATGCTTTCTCCATCTAACCTTATAGTGTAACTTCTCCTTCCATTACCATGTCATTACCTTTCTAGACCTTCCCCTCTTTATACATTCTCCTTTTTATCCTACACTACTCTTACCACTAATATATCCCTATACCTTGGATATACTATTGAAGAAATTTAACTTTCAATATCGCAAAAATTAGACCCATATTTTTAAACATAAAATGTGTATAATAAAATACAATCCATGCTTCCTAATTCAACTTCATTAATATCTATCGAATGAACTTAGGTTCATTACAATAAGATAATCATATAGCCATAATTAGTTGTCAATCTATAATGGTAAAGTTTTCAATAGCCATATTTATCCTTCCACATGCCACCATTAGACATACACATAAGATTCATTAGGAAAAGTGGATGTGTGGATATGTGGATGTGTCAAAAAAATGCTTTGATAAGATGTGTGTAAGGAAAAAATGGAGTTCAAGTGTTTGATTTATGTCTATATCATAGGTCATAAACTCTAGGGGAATTATTACCACTTTGCACAATATTGCACCATATATATATATATATATATATATATATATATATATATATATATATATATATATATATATATATTCAAATTGAGGCAAAAAATACAATAGGAATAATATGGATATGCAAATTTTATCATTACATTTTTTTCCACTTTAAGATGCATGTGAAGATTTTAAAATAATCCTGCATCTCAATTTAGACATCAAAAAACATGAAAAAGTGGTTTGTTGTCTTGTGTACAACACATCCTTTTTCTTTTGAGAAAATTATCTATCACTTTGTAAAATCCTTGCTATGTTGAAATTATTATTTAATATAGATTATTAAAATATCTATATTAAAAAATAAAACACAAAATAAAACATTTAATTTAAATTAAAAATTAAATAGACTTATTCATTAATTTTTTAAATAGACTTATCCATTACTCATCAAATTTAAAAACCAGCGATGCTTACTCTTCAGAGCAAGACGAGCAGCTGAATAGTGGAACATTTAAAAGCACGTTTCAATCGGTAGACCTCTTTAAGAGAACTGTATTTAAGAAATGCGCCCTGTGGACAGACTCTAATCATAGAAAGGATAAAAACAAGGAAATAAAAATATTGCATATTAGTTAGAACTTCATGGTAATCTTGTTCCATGCAGGGTTTTAGGATGTACTTTATAGACTAGGTTTATGAATTGTTACTGGATAAAATTGGGGTTTTGGTTTTTAAATAAGAATTTATTTATTTTTAAAAGTTTATTTAAATTAAAATGAAAAAAAATCATTTATCACATAATATTATTAGAAGAATTTTTTAACATTAATTACTATTAAGAAGTCTATAAGACCGAAACCAGCTGAGAAATCATTCCCCTTTGTTGCAGTCAATATCAGATATCCATTTAGTCACAAATTAATTGGATGATCTCTTATCCACATGCACCTTTAAGTCAATTTCCTTGGATGATTTCCTATCCACATACACCTTCTAGCACAAATTCATTGAGTGCTTTCTTACATACTGTTTCAAGCACTAATTTAATGTATGTCTTTTTCTTACATACCCATTCGAGCACTAATTTAATGTATGTCTTTTTCTTGCATACCCATTCGAGCACAAGTTCATTGAAAGATTTCTCGCTCACATACACTTTTGATCAGAAGTTCATTAAATGTTCTGTTGCCCACATGCCCAATTGAGCAGAAACTCATTGAAGTCATTCTAGCTACTAGTTTGTCATGGATTCAATCAGTGCTGCATCGTCAACATACTCTCTAGCTGCAGGAGTTCTCCTACTAGTAATTCTCATTTTTCTGAAGAAGAGGAGTAACAGGAATTTGACATTACCGTTACCACCCGGTCCTCCTGGATGGCCTTTCATTGGGAACCTCCCTCAGCTTGGGGACAAGCCCCAACAATCACTTTTCCTCCTTGCTCAGAAATATGGGCCTCTCATGACCATCAAATTGGGCATGCAAACAACAATGGTTGTGTCATCTCCATCCATGGCAAAAGAAGTACTAAAGAACAATGACCATAGCTTCTCAAGCAGGCCAATCAGTACAGCTGCAAGGACATTATACTACCAAGGCACAAGTCTAATATGGAGTCCTAATGGCCCTCATTGGCGCTTGCTTAGAAAGATCTGCACCACAGAGATTTTTAGTGCCAAAAGGCTGGATGCTTTGCAGCATTTGAGAAGAGACGAGGTATTTAGGGCTATTTATTGCATCATGGAGGATTGTAAACAGGGGAATACTGTGAAGATCGGTGAAAGAGCTTTTATGACTTCTCTTAGCCTTGTGGGTCAGATGGTTTGCGGCAAAGAACTGTTTGAGCCAGGCTCTGCACAAGCTGCAGAGTTTAAGGACGTGGTAAGGGAAGCCCTCAAATTGACAGGGGTTCCGACTTTATCTGATTTTTACACTTTTCTGGCGAGGTTTGATCTTCAGTGGCTGAATAGTAAAACTAAGATTTTGGCCAAGCGTTTTGATAACATCTTTAACAGAATTATTGAGAAGCGCGTAGAACAAAGGATTGATATGCAGTGCAGCAGTAATGAAGCGAAGGATTTTCTGGATGTAATGTTGGATCTGAGAGAAGATGGTACACAACTTCGTCTGGAGAACATCAAAGCAATATTGATGGTAAGCTGTATTCCTTAGAATAATTTGGCATGAAATAAAATCTCTACCTTACAGCACAATGAGCACATACATATATATTACAAATTCATATAGACTAATTATTTTCAACTTTCCCACTTACCCAAAACATCGTGACCATATAAAGTATGTAACATCGTGCTTATTTGGCTTGCTTAAATGTAGGAGTTCTGTTTTTAATCCATGAGGGTTAAAAAGGTTGGAACGTCTGACTTATCTCTTGAGGAGATGAAACTCCTTACAAATGATTCTTCATACTCCATGATTCTTCACGCTTCATACATGACCATTTATGTTTCAGATTGATCTAAGCAGTCATACAAGCCTCTAAAGATAATTTGTCTGTCTTGACTTCGGTACTCCCCTCTACAGCACTTGTTCACAGCGTACAAACTATCTGTGTCATCACACCACACTACACATGATACTGTTGATTATTCATCATATGGTCCTGAGCATGACTTTACATAACTTCGTGTAAACACCTAGCAACTTCAACACATCTACATAGTACATGCTAACAACTCCAGACATGTAAAAAAATCCAACCATTAGGGAGTGCATCTGACAGGACAACCAGAATGTTAGGATGGTTCAAAATGGATCATTAAAGTTTCTTTTTATTGTTTGTAATTGTATATGTATTTTATATATTTGCATGATTCTCACATCGATGATGACCAATAGGTGCTTAATTGTAGACGAACCAGGCTAATGTGCATACCTCTTTTCTTCTTTCTTTTTTTTTTTTTTGGCTATAGGGATTCTCATTCATTGCATTTTTTTTTTCAATGATTTGATTATATATTTAGTTATTATCTATTTTAGATTTGCATAATCTATAAATCTTATTCCTCTCCATCCCTTAGACTATTTAACATCTAAAACACACCACATCAATAGATTTAATTCATAAGGGAGAAAGATCTTTCATTTACTTACGTAGAGTAAATTTTAAATCTTTTAGCACTTCTTCAATGGATATAGAATAGAAGACTTACTATTCTAAGAAAGCAGTAAAGATTGTTTATTATTTACTCTATTGTGTATATTTGTTTAGACTACATTTCTTTCTCAATCTAAGAAAAAATATTGTAGATGGCTTTAAAACGAGCAAATAAGCTTTGTTGTAGAAGTAAAGTGTAGAAAAGACAAAAGGAAAGGTGAGGTAGGAATCTTTGGCTCATAATTCAAAGTAGAAGGCTAGCGATGAGGTGTAAGAAATGACAAATTGATTTTATGAAAAAAACTAGAGAATTGCAGTAGTGTCCACTATAGTGAATTATTGATTGTATCAATGTAGTTGCATCCTAATAGAGAAAGGTGAAAGTCATAGAACCTAGAAAAACATAGTCTAGAATCAGAAACAATTTTTGTGCTATCAACCATCTCTCATAATAGAGATCATATGATTGTGGTATCGACCATACCAATGTAGTTGCAAGATTTTACTTGAAACACTTCAAGTTTTTGGAGGATGTGTGTTGGTCTATAGTTCACCTCTATGCTTGCACAATTTTAAAAGAATGTATTTATATAGAGATGTTAGGTTTAAACATGTAGTTTTGAATTAGAAAAAATATTTTGGCTACTTGGGAGCCTACCTATGTTAGACCCTTGTTTGGTTTATTTCAACCTCTACATGTAATTGGATATGTTGGAGTGTGAGCTCCCTAAGTGTGGATATTTGTGATGTGTATAGAGTATTGTGACTACCAACAAAACCTATGAGATGTCTAACACTATTGTGTTGTGTGCCTGTGCAATGGAAGAGATAAAGGAAATGGTATATTGCCAAGATGTCAAGGGTTTTAGAAACAAACATGAAAGTGAGGCTGCAATTTTTTGGATGGTGGTAATGAATATGGAGTTTATAGAGGCTATAGAGGAAAGTTGTAGAGAACTAAAAATAGAATACAAGAGCTTCATGAATTTAAGAAATTCATGAGAATTTGAAAAGACTGCTATGCAAGATTATATATGTAAGACATCTAAAATAACATATTTATAAAACTGGCAAGCATGATAGCAGTTCAAAATCATAAAAATCCACCAAAAGAAGATTTTACACATTTTGAAATGGTTCAATGTGTGGATATTGTGATTGCAATAGCATCTAGATAGATATAATTTTCTAGAAAGACTAAGGGGTGGTTAGAAATTTGTATTGGTCTAAAACAAGTTTGAATGCAGATTTTAAAAGTGAGTTTTGTGTGTATTGTTATGCTACCCGAATTACTCTAGATTATGTTTGTTTTAACTATTGATTACTAAATAATACATTGAGTTTCTTTAGAGCAAGGATTTTTTCTTTCAAAAGAGTTTTCACAATAAAAATTATTGTATTGTAATATATAGTCATTTTTGTTTAATTCCTTGTAATGGTTTGATTAGCTTAGTTTTTGTGCATACTTCCTCTCATATATTAATGTAGATGGTGCATTTTACACTTTTGTTTCTTTTAAAATATGTAAATTTTTAAATACAAAACTCAAGTCAAATTAATTGCGCACAGGGTTGCCACTATTAATAACACTGCCCAAATTCTTTTTTTGGCAGGACATGTTTACTGCAGGGACCGACACAATTTCAGCAACAATTGAATGGACAATGGCAGAGCTTCTGACAAAACCAGCACTGATGGAAAAAGCCCAAGCAGAGCTTGATGATATTGTGGGTGTGGAGAGAAGATTGGAGGAAACAGACATAGCAAATCTTCCATATCTCCGAGCAATAGTGAAGGAAGTGTTTCGATTACACCCTGCAGCCCCATTCATCTTTAGAAGAGCAGATATGTCTCGTGAGATTAGTGGGTTTCTTGTTCCAAAGAATACCCAGGTTCTTGTGAACGTATGGGCCATTGGGAGAGATCCTACTGCATGGAAAGATCCCTTAAATTTTAATCCAGATAGGTTTCTGGATTTTGACATTGACTACAAAGGCCAGGATTTTGAATTGATACCATTTGGAGCAGGAAAGAGGATATGTATTGGGCTTCCATTGGCACAGAGACTGGTTCATTTGGTGGTGGGATCATTGCTGCAAACCTTCAGTTGGTCCATTCCTATGGACAATCAGGCAGGTATTGATATGTCTGAGACATTTGGCATGACATTACTAAAAGCTGTGCCACTGAGAGCTCTTCCTACCCCAAGAAATGCCATCAAGTTTTAGTGTTTAAAATTACAGAAATTCCTGTGCTCACATTTGATCTTTGTGGCCTTCGGAAGCTAGTTTTGATATTTAAACGCCAGATAAAAATATTCAAATCAGAATGTTGGGTTATAAATGTTAATTTTAAATATTCAAAGACCTATTTTATATTTACTACCAGGTGGTCTATATAAACAAGAGCTGCAAAGCAGCGAAGTTCCTGCCAAAGTGTGCAAGAATGGTTTTGGTCTGGTTTTGAAGAACGTTTTATTCTGGTTTTGTTTTGGTCTGGTTTTCTTTTGTTTGTTTTTTCAGGTTATTTTCAGCATTCTTAATCTTCCAGTTGTTAATCTGTTTTAAATAAGTTGTTAATTAGTTCTTCATCAGTTGTCAATGATTTGCTACTAGTTTATAGAACTATCTACCACCTATTTTAATCAATTAGTCTGCTCAATACAACTGCTTCATTTCAATCCTTTAGTCAATAATTTTCTCCTGCTTAACAACCACCTCATTTCAGTTCTCAGTAACACTTTACCTATAAAAAGCACTTGGATTTACCAGTGTCAAAGACCTCCAATGTTGAAACATTATAAAACAAAATGTTGTGTTGTAGTGGAAGTAGCTGTTCGGTACAACTAGAGTCCACTATTACATGGTGTCATTGTCTCACCGTAAGATGCCCCAAGGAAATCATTTCATGGTTTGTGGAGGAGTTTGAATTTGAATTGTATGCCTTATGCAAACTCAATTTTTTGACTCCAGGTGTTAAGGCATCCTTGATACCCGCACACAAGAACGAATACAAAAACACTTGCATCTGTGGACATAAAATACAAAGACACATGTAAAAGAAGGAGGACTTAGCTCAAAGGATGACCATTATCAATCTATCTGTATAGATGGGCATCTGTTGATATTCTTCTCCATTAAGTATTTACTAATTTGAGTATGCAATCAACTAGTCTCTAGCTATTCAGGAAAGACCAATTAACTTAGTTTTAACAAGCATGAACTTGGTGAGCATATAAACTATTTAAAGCATCATATATATTCTTAATATGCAAGTACTAGAGGTTTATAATTCATCAACAATAAACGAATAGCGAGAACAAGAACATTTCAGAGGAGAGCATTTTTTTGTCTATGACTAGAGGCATAACGAACTGAACAAAAATAGTAAGCATTTAATGTCAAGGAGGTTATTACAGAGGTAATTACACACCATACAGAATATAGCTATCAGATTACTTTTGCAAAATACAAATACAGTAATGCAAAAACGGTTTCTGGTAATTCCTTCTTAACTAAAGTTCTAAATTAATTCACATATTTACCCATGTCAGGTTCCTCATGAAGATCAATTAGAACAGAAATTATATTGTTTAAACAGTCATGAAAACCATTGAGCTTTTTGAAAGTGCTATGTGAAATAAATGATGCAAGGTTCTGCATTACAAAGTGGCTAGCCCTTAACAATTTGAACAATACAGTTGTTCACAACCAGTGTGGATTTGTTGTGGAAAAAACTCAGGGAAATTCACACTGTAAGAAGCGCAATATGTATTGCTAATTCTACCTGTTGAAGGAAATGGTCCCTGAATTGCTGCCACAGCTGCTCCATATGGTTGTGAACGGGTGATCACAGAACTAGCTCCTGGAAATGAAAATTGTAGAATGTGAGGCCCTGGTACTCCATGACCTTGTAGAGTAGGATAGATAGGTCCAGTCTTGAAAGGTTGCCCAATGTGTACATAAGGATATACTTCCGGATTTATGGTCCCATGTGATCCATATAACTGTGGATATTCTGCCCAGATATGGATTGTATATATTCTGCAAAGTAACATCCAAGAGAATAATCATAGACAGTAAGATAGAAGCTCACTAAGCATACTAGTGATAAATGAATATCTAAATCTAAAAGTTATAAATTTTAATTGTTGACATCTTTGACCAAAGAAAGCCTTGAGAAAAGAAATGTTAACCTGTGTGTACATGTACTCTGATGGAAATGTTGTATATCTGTCATAATCAAGCCATGTTGAAGTAAATTGTTACATACTTCCTAGACATCATCACTTTAACAATTATAGATACAAGTTAATTTTCTGGTAGTAGACACCTTCGATTTTGAAGGTAATGACAAAGTGATATACAATTACATAAAACCTGATAACATAACTGCCCTCTTCACCTGATTTCCCAATATGCCTGGGAAAACATTCAATAAGCCAGAAGCAGAAACAAAAATGACAAACCTATTTTTACCTTGCTACTGTCAAAATAATGATTTTGCTTTGAAATTTCTAGTGTGCATTGCTTTTAACTAACCTGGAGGAGAAATGTAAGTTTTGAGTCATGATATGGTACATGTTGTGCCTTCCCATTGGCAATATTTACAAGGTTCATTATCACAAGCCTGCGCATTTTTCCCTTAATTGATTCAAATCAGATGCATCTCGACAAAAACATAAATACAAGAGTTCATTTAATGATAATGTAAACAGTCTAAGCATCAAAAGGAAATATAAAAATATACTTGATTTCAGTACCCAAGAGTTGAAAGGACTTATTGATATTCGTGGCCTCTTTCAGGTGTTCCCCCTCAGCACCCGAACTCTTATGCCTGTTAAATCAATTATTATTATAAGTTGTTCAACTGCCAAATTATCCTACAATTATTTATACTTGCAAAAGAACAATCACAAAAAATACTTTACAATTTTCTACAATAGACACAGTACCTTTCTGAACCTGCCAAGTCAACCAGATTCAAGTGTCCAAATCTATGATGAGTCACAGATTGACATTCCGACTAGAAAACAATAACAAATATATTCATCAAAATGGTAAATTAAAGCATATAGACCATTTTTTTCAATGTACGTAACAAAGA
Organism: Sequoia sempervirens; assembly: GCA_007258455.2. Lineage (NCBI taxonomy): Eukaryota > Viridiplantae > Streptophyta > Pinopsida > Cupressales > Cupressaceae > Sequoia > Sequoia sempervirens. The sequence goes on from VDFB02295647.1 coordinate 28,131, forward strand.
TATCCAACTGAAACAGGAATGCCCTACAAGCCTAATATTTACCATTATAAACAGAACTTTCAACAAGAGGAATTTTATTTTTCTCAAGAAGAGATAGGATTTTAAATTTTAATTCTGATCAATTTGAAGTTAAACATGATCTGCAAACCTTTAAAAAATTTGGCTTCAAGGGTGGACTGCAGCCTAAAAATGGCATGACTGACACAAAATATTGGGAAAATAGAAATCTGCTTTACCTTGTTTTCAATGATACAAGTAAATACACTATGAGAGCGACTGCTAGCATGGTTCATATTTGTTCCTGCAATTTTTCTGTTTGCAGCACCTTGAAGTGAAAAGATAAAATTAGATTTGCAAAATATATCTTTCTTAACAATCAACAATTCTCATCATGCATAAACTCAGAAATAGGAAGCTATTGCAATATATGACCTGAAGGAGCAGCTTAATAACATCGTTGACACATTTCACCTCAATTTCTGAAAGATTTTCAACATATACTCCCTTCTTAGCATCTTCCCTCATCTTTGCATCAGAAGATATCAGTTAAGATTGCATTATAAGTAATCAACATAATGCTTAGAGCAGTTGTCTACAATAAATTGAAAGAAAGATGTCACTGAATTGCCTCCATGTTCCTCTTGTAACTGTTACATAAATTCTCACTAATTTACAATGAAATGCCCAAGTTAATTGATGAACATTTCTGCGACGATGGACAAAAATATATGAGAAATATCCTAATGTATTAGGGGGATATACATTGTAGTATTTAACATGTTACTATAATCTATAATCCAAAGAAAACCATATAATTCTTCCTTGCTTTCATTAAAAAACGCCTTCTTTGTTGAAAATCAAACAAAAATCCTTAGTAAACAAATCTATACTTTACCTTTGCACAAAATGTTCATAATTATGGTTCTCTGTAAAAATATTGTTCTTGGCAACTCCTTGTTCTGCATTACCCTAGTACCAAAAATAGTTCTGTGTACTCCTAGTTTGATTGATAGATATCATTATTCACAAAGAAAGCATTATAGTTGTTATGAATTAACTAACCAGGTTGCATTCTGAAGAGACTCTAGTAGTAATCAATTACCATAATTTAAACATAACAAAGATATCCAACTAAAACAGGAATGCCTTACAAGCCTTATATTTACCATTACAAACAAAACTTTCAACAAGAGGAATTTTATTTTTCCCAAGAATAGATAGGATTTTAAATTTTAATTCTGATCAATTTGAAGTTAAACATGATTTGCAAACCTTTAAAAATTTTGGTTTCAAGGGTAGACTGCAGTCAAAGAGTGGCATGACTGACAAAATATTGGGAAAATAGAAATCTGCTTTGCCTTGTTTTCAATGATACAGTATATACACTATGAGAGCGACTGATAGCACGGTACATATTTGTTGCTGCAACTTTTTTGTTTGCAGCACCTTGAAGTGAAAAAATAAAATCAACTTTGCAAAATATGTCTTCCTTAACAATCAACAATTCTCGTCATGCAGAAAATCAGAAATAGGAAGCTATTGCAATATATGACCTGAAGGAGCAACTTAATAACATCGTTGACACATTTCACCTCAATTTCTGAAAGATTTTCAACATTTACTCCATTCTTAGCATCTTCCTTCATCTTTGCATTAGAAAATATTAGGTAAGATTGCATTATAAGTAATCAACACAATGCTTAGTGCAGTTTTCTATAGTAAATTGAAAGAAAGATGTCACTTAATTGCCTCCATGTTCCTCTTGTAACTGTTGCACAAATGCTCATTGATTTACAATGAAATGTCCAGGTTAATTGATGAACATTTCTGAGACGATGGACAAAAACATATGAGAAATATCCTAATGTATTAGGGGGATATACATTGTGTATTTAACATGTTAGTATTAAGTTATAATCCAAGGAAAACCATATAATTCTTCCTTGATTTCATTAAAAAATGCCTTCTTTGTTGAAAATCAAATCAAAACCCTTAGTAAACAAGTCTATACTTTACCTTTGCACAAAATGTTCATAATTATGGTTCTCTGTAAAAATATTGTTCTTGGCAACTCCTTATTCTGCATTACACTAGCACCAAAAACAGTTTTGTGTACTCCTAGTTTGATTGATCGATATCATTATTCACAAAGAAAGCATTATAGATGTTATAGATTAACTAACCAGGTTGCATTATGAAGAGACTCTAGTAGTAATCAATTACCATAATTTTTTTCTTCATTGTTGGTAGACTAACATTTCTGGATCAAATGGTACATAACCCAAACAGAATGAGAGTAATGTGATTCATAAAAATGACAGAAAGATTTGTGTTCTCTAAATGTTAATTAACCTGAAAATGACTCTCAAGTCTCAACATTGTAGATTGTAAGTCCTTTCACATTCATAAGCTCAAGGATAAGCTAAATTTTTCCAAGCATGAAAGAGGGAGCCTGAGAGTTTATAGTGACTCTTGAAAAAATACTTAGACATTTCATTGATCAATATCAATCGAATAAATAAGAAAGCATTAGACAGGGCATGAATCATTCTCAACCATAACACAAGAAAATATACCAAATACGTTAAAACAATGAGCATTGACTAAAAATCAAGAAAAAAATAAAAACAGC
>VDFB02295648.1:0-25848 GCA_007258455.2 Sequoia sempervirens
ACAATTTACAATAAGATCATACCACTAGCTCTTATATATATCATATTACGCTTTGGATGTCACGTAGGCTGACTTAATTACCTATATATAAGGCTATATTAATGATCATAACACTTAATTAAGAGCACACTAAAGGAGTAAGGGCATAACATATTTCTATATTCACAGAAGTATTGTCTTCAACGTTGATGAACTATGGATGCTTTTACCCAAAATATTTATTTTCTCAAGTAGCATCTTTGACTAAAGAGTTCTACCATATAATCAAATACTCTATGATCAACTTCATTTGTAGCCTATTAGTGCTTGCTTCAAGAGTTCCCTCAAGATCAAAAAATATTCTTCCCTTCTCATCAAGCTTTGGTAACTTAGTATGTGTTACAACTGTTTGTCCGTTAACCTTTCTCAAGAATGAAATGTGAAAAAATAGATGTACTTTTGTTGAAATAGGTAACTCTAATTTGTATTGTACAATACTAATCCTCTACAACACCTTTTAAGGACCATATTACTTGGGTGCATACTTGTTATCTTTTTATTGTTGTTTGAATGAAATCTTCTTATATGTTTGTAATCACACAAAAACCCAATCTCCCACTTCAAAAGTCTTTTTCATTACAATGCTAATCAATCTATTACTTCATTTTGTTTTGTGTCATTGTTAAGTTCTCCTTTAGACTAGCAAGCATGTCTTACTAATGTTGAATGTTCTCATCAATTATTCAAACCTTTGGATGTGCTTGCAATGAGCGGGTAATTGATGGTGGTTGTTACCCATATAATGCTGAAAATGGAGATAGTTTGGAGAAAGTATGGAAAGAATTGAACATTATAAAACCATTATGTTGGTGATAACCATTGCACCCATCTCTTTTGTTTATCATAAGTAAAATATTGGAGATAAGCATCTAAGCATTTTTTGATAACCATGGTTTATCTATCTAATTAGGGATGGTGTGACAAGATACAATAAGTTGAGTGTGCAAGGAACACAATCTACCAAGAGGGGGGTGGGGGGTGAATCGGTAGATCCAAACAATTCTAGAATATTTTACCTTTTTCTATAGTTTTATGGTTCTTTACAAAAAACCTCGGATAAGAAATTGAAGCATGAACAAACAAAACATAACACCATAAAGCACACACAAGTGAACACTAGATGTATGTTGATATATGGAAACTTAAGATGGGAAAAACCATTGAAAGAATAGGTTTTTGGATCTACTATCCACATCCAACCTCACAATGCAAAAATGAACAAGTGAATTTTACACATTGAAGTAGGCACCAACCTACCACAATCAAGAATCCCCTAATGGGCTAGAGTAAGCACCAATCTACCAGAGACACCGATCCCTTGATGAAACAATACAAGTAGAACACCAATCCTATCAAAATATAATGGAAATTCTTGCAGATCTAAAATATAACTCTGATATGTGGGTGCCTTTATAATGAGTGGTTTACAATTTATATGAGGAAGGAAATTTCATTTTCTTCCCTTTCCTCAAACTCAAGTGGTTCAGTCGAACCATATGGTTCGCCCGAACCTCACTTAGGGTTTAGTTGAACCATATGGTTCGCCCGAACCCCAAACCCTAAATGAAAAAAAACCATATTTAAATGGGTTCGGTCAAACCTGGGTTCGACTGAACCCCTTAACATATGACAAAAAAACCAAAAGCTCTCATTTCGACTGTCACTTTCTAAAATTACCATTGCTTTCCCTGCATGCGGCAAACCAAGATCGTGACGGTGAGCGAACTGGTTTCTTCTTTTCGGCGAACACAACTTGAACTTGGTCTCTCCAAACTTCATCAACCTAACTTCCATAACAAGCACCAGGTATTTGAAATTCGAATTTTTTAGAGTTTAAAATGCATTGATATGTTAAATTTGAAACCCTAAGATGCAATTTTTTTCAAATTTGTTGAATTCAAATTGATTTGTTTGGAAAGTTTTAAAATGTTTTTAAATTTTTTGAATTCAAATTGGATTTGCTTCTCCATTTTGCATACATTTTTATGTTCTATGTGTAAATGAAATATGCCTTCCCATTTGAACAATCAAAGCTATGGATACCCTGCTCCTAAATGGAAAGACCAAGTGAAACATATATAAGAACTTAATAGCATATGGAAACAAATAATATAAAGTTATGAAGTTCAAATAGAACCACAAATTGTATCATTTAATAATAAATCTCAAAATAGATTTAATTTTAGTTACAAAAGAAAAATGTATAAATTATAAATTTATAACATAATTATGTACATGGGAAATCCTCTTTGAAGAAAAATACCACAACCAAAAACATGAACCAATTATATTATTTGATAATAATATCATTTACAATAAAATATTCATGTTCATACCCTTATAGTAGTATCATCAACATGTGATTCATATGGAGTAATTTCTAATAGCATGATGATACCTATAAAATCATTATGATTTCTCCATCTAACCTTATAGTGTAACTTCTCCTTCCATTACCATGTCATTTACCTTTCTAGACCTTCCCCTCTTTATACATTCTCCTTTTTATCCTACACTACTCTTAAGTTAATATATCTCTATACCTTGGATTATACTATTGAAGAAATTTAACTTTGATATACATAAAATTAGACCCATATTTTTAAACTTAAAATGTGTATAATAAAATACAATCCATGCTTCCTAATTCAACTTCATTAATATCTATCGAATGAACTTAGATTCATTACAATAAGATAATCATATAGCCATAATTAGTTGTCAAGATAATGGTAAAGTTTTCAATAGCCATATTTATCCTTCCACATGCCACCATTAGACATACACATACGATTCATTAGGAAAAGTGGATGTGTGGATGTGTGGATATGTGTCAAAAAAATGCTTTGATAAGATGTGTGTAAGGAAAAAATGGAGTTCAAGTTTTTGATTTATGTCTATATAATAGGTCATAAACTCTAGGGGAATTATTACCACTTAGAACAATATTGCACCATATATATATATATATATATATATATATATATATATATTCAAAATGAGGCAAAAAATACAATAGGAATAATATGGATATTCAAATTTTATCATTACATTTTTTTCCACTTTAAGATGCATGTGAAGATTTTAAAATAATCCTGCATCTCAATTTAGACATCAAAAAACATGAAAAAGTGGTTTGTTGTCTTGTGTACAACACATCCTTTTTCTTTTGAGAAAATTATCTATCACTTTGTAAAATCCTTGCTATGTTGAAATTATTATTTAATATAGATTATTAAAATATCTATATTAAAAAATAAAACACAAAATAAAACATTTAATTTAAATTAAAAATTAAATAGACTTATTCATTAATTTTTTAAATAGACTTATCCATTACTCATCAAATTTAAAAACCAGCGATGCTTACTCTTCAGAGCAAGACGAGCAGCTGAATAGTGGAACATTTAAAAGCACGTTTCAATCGGTAGACCTCTTTAAGAGAACTGTATTTAAGAAATGCGCCCTGTGGACAGACTCTAATCATAGAAAGGATAAAAACAAGGAAATAAAAATATTGCATATTAGTTAGAACTTCATGGTAATCTTGTTCCATGCAGGGTTTTAGGATGTACTTTATAGACTAGGTTTATGAATTGTTACTGGATAAAATTGGGGTTTTGGTTTTTAAATAAGAATTTATTTATTTTTAAAAGTTTATTTAAATTAAAATGAAAAAAAATCATTTATCACATAATATTATTAGAAGAATTTTTTAACATTAATTACTATTAAGAAGTCTATAAGACCGAAACCAGCTGAGAAATCATTCCCCTTTGTTGCAGTCAATATCAGATATCCATTTAGTCACAAATTAATTGGATGATCTCTTATCCACATGCACCTTTAAGTCAATTTCCTTGGATGATTTCCTATCCACATACACCTTCTAGCACAAATTCATTGAGTGCTTTCTTACATACTGTTTCAAGCACTAATTTAATGTATGTCTTTTTCTTACATACCCATTCGAGCACTAATTTAATGTATGTCTTTTTCTTACATACCCATTCGAGCACAAGTTCATTGAAAGATTTCTCGCTCACATACACTTTTGATCAGAAGTTCATTAAATGTTCTGTTGCCCACATGCCCAATTGAGCAGAAACTCATTGAAGTCATTCTAGCTACTAGTTTGTCATGGATTCAATCAGTGCTGCATCGTCAACATACTCTCTAGCTGCAGGAGTTCTCCTACTAGTAATTCTCATTTTTCTGAGGAAGAGGAGTAACAGGAATTTGACATTACCGTTACCACCCGGTCCTCCTGGATGGCCTTTCATTGGGAACCTCCCTCAGCTTGGGGACAAGCCCCACCAATCTCTTGTCCTCCTTGCTCAGAAATATGGGCCTCTCATGACCATCAAATTGGGCATGCAAACAACAATGGTTGTGTCATCTCCATCCATGGCAAAAGAAGTACTAAAGAACAATGACCATAGCTTCTCAAGCAGGCCAATCAGTACAGCTGCAAGGACATTATACTACCAAGGCACAAGTCTAATATGGAGTCCTAATGGCCCTCATTGGCGCTTGCTTAGAAAGATCTGCACCACAGAGATTTTTAGTGCCAAAAGGCTGGATGCTTTGCAGCATTTGAGAAGAGACGAGGTATTTAGGGCTATTTATTGCATCATGGAGGATTGTAAACAGGGGAATACTGTGAAGATCGGTGAAAGAGCTTTTATGACTTCTCTTAGCCTTGTGGGTCAGATGGTTTGCGGCAAAGAACTGTTTGAGCCAGGCTCTGCACAAGCTGCAGAGTTTAAGGACGTGGTAAGGGAAGCCCTCAAATTGACAGGGGTTCCGACTTTATCTGATTTTTACACTTTTCTGGCGAGGTTTGATCTTCAGTGGCTGAATAGTAAAACTAAGATTTTGGCCAAGCGTTTTGATAACATCTTTAACAGAATTATTGAGAAGCGCGTAGAACAAAGGATTGATATGCAGTGCAGCAGTAATGAAGCGAAGGATTTTCTGGATGTAATGTTGGATCTGAGAGAAGATGGTACACAACTTCGTCTGGAGAACATCAAAGCAATATTGATGGTAAGCTGTATTCCTTAGAATAATTTGGCATGAAATAAAATCTCTACCTTACAGCACAATGAGCACATACATATATATTACAAATTCATATAGACTAATTATTTTCAACTTTCCCACTTACCCAAAACATCGTGACCATATAAAGTATGTAACATCGTGCTTATTTGGCTTGCTTAAATGTAGGAGTTCTGTTTTTAATCCATGAGGGTTAAAAAGGTTGGAACGTCTGACTTATCTCTTGAGGAGATGAAACTCCTTACAAATGATTCTTCATACTCCATGATTCTTCACGCTTCATACATGACCATTTATGTTTCAGATTGATCTAAGCAGTCATACAAGCCTCTAAAGATAATTTGTCTGTCTTGACTTCGGTACTCCCCTCTACAGCACTTGTTCACAGCGTACAAACTATCTGTGTCATCACACCACACTACACATGATACTGTTGATTATTCATCATATGGTCCTGAGCATGACTTTACATAACTTCGTGTAAACACCTAGCAACTTCAACACATCTACATAGTACATGCTAACAACTCCAGACATGTAAAAAAATCCAACCATTAGGGAGTGCATCTGACAGGACAACCAGAATGTTAGGATGGTTCAAAATGGATCATTAAAGTTTCTTTTTATTGTTTGTAATTGTATATGTATTTTATATATTTGCATGATTCTCACATCGATGATGACCAATAGGTGCTTAATTGTAGACGAACCAGGCTAATGTGCATACCTCTTTTCTTCTTTCTTTTTTTTTTTTTTGGCTATAGGGATTCTCATTCATTGCATTTTTTTTTTCAATGATTTGATTATATATTTAGTTATTATCTATTTTAGATTTGCATAATCTATAAATCTTATTCCTCTCCATCCCTTAGACTATTTAACATCTAAAACACACCACATCAATAGATTTAATTCATAAGGGAGAAAGATCTTTCATTTACTTACGTAGAGTAAATTTTAAATCTTTTAGCACTTCTTCAATGGATATAGAATAGAAGACTTACTATTCTAAGAAAGCAGTAAAGATTGTTTATTATTTACTCTATTGTGTATATTTGTTTAGACTACATTTCTTTCTCAATCTAAGAAAAAATATTGTAGATGGCTTTAAAACGAGCAAATAAGCTTTGTTGTAGAAGTAAAGTGTAGAAAAGACAAAAGGAAAGGTGAGGTAGGAATCTTTGGCCCATAATTCAAAGTAGAAGGCTAGCGATGAGGTGTAAGAAATGACAAATTGATTTTATGAAAAAAACTAGAGAATTGCAGTAGTGTCCACTATAGTGAATTATTGATTGTATCAATGTAGTTGCATCCTAATAGAGAAAGGTGAAAGTCATAGAACCTAGAAAAACATAGTCTAGAATCAGAAACAATTTTTGTGCTATCAACCATCTCTCATAATAGAGATCATATGATTGTGGTAGCGACCATACCAATGTAGTTGCAAGATTTTACTTGAAACACTTCAAGTTTTTGGAGGATGTGTGTTGGTCTATAGTTCACCTCTATGCTTGCACAATTTTAAAAGAATGTATTTATATAGAGATGTTAGGTTTAAACATGTAGTTTTGAATTAGAAAAAATATTTTGGCTACTTGGGAGCCTACCTATGTTAGACCCTTGTTTGGTTTATTTCAACCTCTACATGTAATTGGATATGTTGGAGTGTGAGCTCCCTAAGTGTGGATATTTGTGATGTGTATAGAGTATTGTGACTACCAACAAAACCTATGAGATGTCTAACACTATTGTGTTGTGTGCCTGTGCAATGGAAGAGATAAAGGAAATGGTATATTGCCAAGATGTCAAGGGTTTTAGAAACAAACATGAAAGTGAGGCTGCAATTTTTTGGATGGTGGTAATGAATATGGAGTTTATAGAGGCTATAGAGGAAAGTTGTAGAGAACTAAAAATAGAATACAAGAGCTTCATGAATTTAAGAAATTCATGAGAATTTGAAAAGACTGCTATGCAAGATTATATATGTAAGACATCTAAAATAACATATTTATAAAACTGGCAAGCATGATAGCAGTTCAAAATCATAAAAATCCACCAAAAGAAGATTTTACACATTTTGAAATGGTTCAATGTGTGGATATTGTGATTGCAATAGCATCTAGATAGATATAATTTTCTAGAAAGACTAAGGGGTGGTTAGAAATTTGTATTGGTCTAAAACAAGTTTGAATGCAGATTTTAAAAGTGAGTTTTGTGTGTATTGTTATGCTACCCGAATTACTCTAGATTATGTTTGTTTTAACTATTGATTACTAAATAATACATTGAGTTTCTTTAGAGCAAGGATTTTTTCTTTCAAAAGAGTTTTCACAATAAAAATTATTGTATTGTAATATATAGTCATTTTTGTTTAATTCCTTGTAATGGTTTGATTAGCTTAGTTTTTGTGCATACTTCCTCTCATATATTAATGTAGATGGTGCATTTTACACTTTTGTTTCTTTTAAAATATGTAAATTTTTAAATACAAAACTCAAGTCAAATTAATTGCGCACAGGGTTGCCACTATTAATAACACTGCCCAAATTCTTTTTTTGGCAGGACATGTTTACTGCAGGGACCGACACAATTTCAGCAACAATTGAATGGACAATGGCAGAGCTTCTGACAAAACCAGCACTGATGGAAAAAGCCCAAGCAGAGCTTGATGATATTGTGGGTGTGGAGAGAAGATTGGAGGAAACAGACATAGCAAATCTTCCATATCTCCGAGCAATAGTGAAGGAAGTGTTTCGATTACACCCTGCAGCCCCATTCATCTTTAGAAGAGCAGATATGTCTCGTGAGATTAGTGGGTTTCTTGTTCCAAAGAATACCCAGGTTCTTGTGAACGTATGGGCCATTGGGAGAGATCCTACTGCATGGAAAGATCCCTTAAATTTTAATCCAGATAGGTTTCTGGATTTTGACATTGACTACAAAGGCCAGGATTTTGAATTGATACCATTTGGAGCAGGAAAGAGGATATGTATTGGGCTTCCATTGGCACAGAGACTGGTTCATTTGGTGGTGGGATCATTGCTGCAAACCTTCAGTTGGTCCATTCCTATGGACAATCAGGCAGGTATTGATATGTCTGAGACATTTGGCATGACATTACTAAAAGCTGTGCCACTGAGAGCTCTTCCTACCCCAAGAAATGCCATCAAGTTTTAGTGTTTAAAATTACAGAAATTCCTGTGCTCACATTTGATCTTTGTGGCCTTCGGAAGCTAGTTTTGATATTTAAACGCCAGATAAAAATATTCAAATCAGAATGTTGGGTTATAAATGTTAATTTTAAATATTCAAAGACCTATTTTATATTTACTACCAGGTGGTCTATATAAACAAGAGCTGCAAAGCAGCGAAGTTCCTGCCAAAGTGTGCAAGAATGGTTTTGGTCTGGTTTTGAAGAACGTTTTATTCTGGTTTTGTTTTGGTCTGGTTTTCTTTTGTTTGTTTTTTCAGGTTATTTTCAGCATTCTTAATCTTCCAGTTGTTAATCTGTTTTAAATAAGTTGTTAATTAGTTCTTCATCAGTTGTCAATGATTTGCTACTAGTTTATAGAACTATCTACCACCTATTTTAATCAATTAGTCTGCTCAATACAACTGCTTCATTTCAATCCTTTAGTCAATAATTTTCTCCTGCTTAACAACCACCTCATTTCAGTTCTCAGTAACACTTTACCTATAAAAAGCACTTGGATTTACCAGTGTCAAAGACCTCCAATGTTGAAACATTATAAAACAAAATGTTGTGTTGTAGTGGAAGTAGCTGTTCGGTACAACTAGAGTCCACTATTACATGGTGTCATTGTCTCACCGTAAGATGCCCCAAGGAAATCATTTCATGGTTTGTGGAGGAGTTTGAATTTGAATTGTATGCCTTATGCAAACTCAATTTTTTGACTCCAGGTGTTAAGGCATCCTTGATACCCGCACACAAGAACGAATACAAAAACACTTGCATCTGTGGACATAAAATACAAAGACACATGTAAAAGAAGGAGGACTTAGCTCAAAGGATGACCATTATCAATCTATCTGTATAGATGGGCATCTGTTGATATTCTTCTCCATTAAGTATTTACTAATTTGAGTATGCAATCAACTAGTCTCTAGCTATTCAGGAAAGACCAATTAACTTAGTTTTAACAAGCATGAACTTGGTGAGCATATAAACTATTTAAAGCATCATATATATTCTTAATATGCAAGTACTAGAGGTTTATAATTCATCAACAATAAACGAATAGCGAGAACAAGAACATTTCAGAGGAGAGCATTTTTTTGTCTATGACTAGAGGCATAACGAACTGAACAAAAATAGTAAGCATTTAATGTCAAGGAGGTTATTACAGAGGTAATTACACACCATACAGAATATAGCTATCAGATTACTTTTGCAAAATACAAATACAGTAATGCAAAAACGGTTTCTGGTAATTCCTTCTTAACTAAAGTTCTAAATTAATTCACATATTTACCCATGTCAGGTTCCTCATGAAGATCAATTAGAACAGAAATTATATTGTTTAAACAGTCATGAAAACCATTGAGCTTTTTGAAAGTGCTATGTGAAATAAATGATGCAAGGTTCTGCATTACAAAGTGGCTAGCCCTTAACAATTTGAACAATACAGTTGTTCACAACCAGTGTGGATTTGTTGTGGAAAAAACTCAGGGAAATTCACACTGTAAGAAGCGCAATATGTATTGCTAATTCTACCTGTTGAAGGAAATGGTCCCTGAATTGCTGCCACAGCTGCTCCATATGGTTGTGAACGGGTGATCACAGAACTAGCTCCTGGAAATGAAAATTGTAGAATGTGAGGCCCTGGTACTCCATGACCTTGTAGAGTAGGATAGATAGGTCCAGTCTTGAAAGGTTGCCCAATGTGTACATAAGGATATACTTCCGGATTTATGGTCCCATGTGATCCATATAACTGTGGATATTCTGCCCAGATATGGATTGTATATATTCTGCAAAGTAACATCCAAGAGAATAATCATAGACAGTAAGATAGAAGCTCACTAAGCATACTAGTGATAAATGAATATCTAAATCTAAAAGTTATAAATTTTAATTGTTGACATCTTTGACCAAAGAAAGCCTTGAGAAAAGAAATGTTAACCTGTGTGTACATGTACTCTGATGGAAATGTTGTATATCTGTCATAATCAAGCCATGTTGAAGTAAATTGTTACATACTTCCTAGACATCATCACTTTAACAATTATAGATACAAGTTAATTTTCTGGTAGTAGACACCTTCGATTTTGAAGGTAATGACAAAGTGATATACAATTACATAAAACCTGATAACATAACTGCCCTCTTCACCTGATTTCCCAATATGCCTGGGAAAACATTCAATAAGCCAGAAGCAGAAACAAAAATGACAAACCTATTTTTACCTTGCTACTGTCAAAATAATGATTTTGCTTTGAAATTTCTAGTGTGCATTGCTTTTAACTAACCTGGAGGAGAAATGTAAGTTTTGAGTCATGATATGGTACATGTTGTGCCTTCCCATTGGCAATATTTACAAGGTTCATTATCACAAGCCTGCGCATTTTTCCCTTAATTGATTCAAATCAGATGCATCTCGACAAAAACATAAATACAAGAGTTCATTTAATGATAATGTAAACAGTCTAAGCATCAAAAGGAAATATAAAAATATACTTGATTTCAGTACCCAAGAGTTGAAAGGACTTATTGATATTCGTGGCCTCTTTCAGGTGTTCCCCCTCAGCACCCGAACTCTTATGCCTGTTAAATCAATTATTATTATAAGTTGTTCAACTGCCAAATTATCCTACATTTATTTATACTTGCAAAAGAACAATCACAAAAAATACTTTACAATTTTCTACAATAGACACAGTACCTTTCTGAACCTGCCAAGTCAACCAGATTCAAGTGTCCAAATCTATGATGAGTCACAGATTGACATTCCGACTAGAAAACAATAACAAATATATTCATCAAAATGGTAAATTAAAGCATATAGACCATTTTTTTCAATGTACGTAACAAAGATATCCAACTGAAACAGGAATGCCCTACAAGCCTAATATTTACCATTATAAACAGAACTTTCAACAAGAGGAATTTTATTTTTCTCAAGAAGAGATAGGATTTTAAATTTTAATTCTGATCAATTTGAAGTTAAACATGATCTGCAAACCTTTAAAAAATTTGGCTTCAAGGGTGGACTGCAGCCTAAAAATGGCATGACTGACACAAAATATTGGGAAAATAGAAATCTGCTTTACCTTGTTTTCAATGATACAAGTAAATACACTATGAGAGCGACTGCTAGCATGGTTCATATTTGTTCCTGCAATTTTTCTGTTTGCAGCACCTTGAAGTGAAAAGATAAAATTAGATTTGCAAAATATATCTTTCTTAACAATCAACAATTCTCATCATGCATAAACTCAGAAATAGGAAGCTATTGCAATATATGACCTGAAGGAGCAGCTTAATAACATCGTTGACACATTTCACCTCAATTTCTGAAAGATTTTCAACATATACTCCCTTCTTAGCATCTTCCCTCATCTTTGCATCAGAAGATATCAGTTAAGATTGCATTATAAGTAATCAACATAATGCTTAGAGCAGTTGTCTACAATAAATTGAAAGAAAGATGTCACTGAATTGCCTCCATGTTCCTCTTGTAACTGTTACATAAATTCTCACTAATTTACAATGAAATGCCCAAGTTAATTGATGAACATTTCTGCGACGATGGACAAAAATATATGAGAAATATCCTAATGTATTAGGGGGATATATACATTGTAGTATTTAACATGTTACTATAAGTTATAGTCCAAAGAAAACCATATAATTCTTCCTTGCTTTCATTAAAAAATGCCTTCTTTGCTGAAAATCAAACCAAAATCCTTAATAAACAAGTCTATGCTTTACCTTTGCACAGAATGTTCATAATTATGGTTCTCTGTAAAAATATTGTTCTTGGCAACTCCTTGTTTTGCATTACCCTAGTACCAAAAATAGTTTTGTGTACTCCTAGTTTGATTGATAAATATCATTATTCACAAAGAAAGCATTATAGTTGTTATGAATTAACTAACCAGGTTGCATTCTGAAGAGACTCTAGTAGTAATCAATTACCATAATTTAAACATAACAAAGATATCCAACTAAAACACAAATGCCTTACAAGCCTTATATTTACCATTACAAACAGAACTTTCAACAAGAGGAATTTTATTTTTCTCAAGAATAGATAGGATTTTAAATTTTAATTCTGATCAATTTGAAGTTAAACATTATTTGCAAACCTTTAAAAATTTTGGTTTCAAGGGTAGACTGCAGCCAAAGAGTGGCATGATTGACAAAATATTGGGAAAATAGAAATCTGCTTTGCCTTGTTTTCAATGACACAAGTATATACACTATGAGAGCGACTGATAGCACGGTTCATATTTGTTGCTGCAACTTTTTTGTTTGCAGCACCTTGAAGTGAAAAAATAAAATCAACTTTGCAAAATATGTCTTCCTTAACAATCAACAATTCTCATCATGCAGAAAATCAGAAATAGGAAGCTATTGCAATATATGACCTAAAGGAGAAACTTAATAACATCGTTGACACATTTCACCTCAATTTCTGAAAGATTTTCAACATTTACTCCATTCTTAGCATTCTTCCCTCATCTTTGCATTAGAAGATATTTGGTAAGATTGCATTATAAGTAATCAACACAATGCTTAGTGCAGTTTTCTATACTAAATTGAAAGAGAGATGTCAATTGCCTCCATGTTCCTCTTGTAACTGTTACACAAATGCTCACTGATTTACAATAAAATGTCCAGGTTAATTGATGAACATTTCTGAGACGATGGACAAAAACATATGAGAAATATCCTAATGTATTAGGGGGATATACATTGTGTATTTAACATGTTAGTATTAAGTTATAATCTAAGGAAAACCATATAATTCTTCCTTGATTTCATTAAAAAATGCCTTCTTTGTTGAAAATCAAACCAAAACCCTTAGTAAACAAGTCTATACTTTACCTTTGCACAGAATGTTCATAATTATGGTTCTCTGTAAAAATATTGTTCTTGGCAACTCCTTATTCTGCATTACCCTAGCACCAAAAACAGTTTTGTGTACTCCTAGTTTGATTGATAGATATCATTATTCACAAAGAAAGCATTATAGATGTTATGAATTAACTAACCAGGTTGCATTATGAAGAGACTCTAGTAGTAATCAATTACCATAATTTTTTTCTTCATTGTTGGTAGACTAACATTTCTGGATCAAATGGTACATAACCCAAACAGAATGAGAGTAATGTGATTCATAAAAATGACAGAAAGATTTGTGTTCTCTAAATGTTAATTAACCTGAAAATGACTCTCAAGTCTCAACATGGTAGATTCTAAGTCCTTTCACATTCATAAGCTCAAGGATAAGCTAAATTTGTCCAAGCATGAAAGAGGGAGCCTGAGAGTTTATAGTGACTCTTGAAAAAATACTCAGACATTTCATTGATCAATATCAATCGGATAAATAAGAAAGCATTAGACAGGGCGTGAATCATTCTCAACCATAACACAAGAAAATATACCAAATACGTTAAAACAATGAGCATTGACTAAAAATCAAGAAAAAAATAAAAACAACATTACAGATGTAATTGAGAGCACCCTAAAACGAGTAAAATGTACTACCAAATTTCATAACCGGTCAATTGAATGCTAAAATTGTCTTTAAATGATAAAATCAATTTAAAATAAATGAAAAATACAATTGCGCTGAGCAATCTTGAATAGTCAGATTGGAAATGCAATGGTTATTAAAAATTGAGATTTCGAGCTTTCTGAGATTATGGTTTAAAGAAATAGTACACAAAGTTTGATTAAAATCAAGGGTAACCCTTACAAAGGGCTCTCATTAGAACAATGCATAATGTTTTCTCCTTTCCCTACCTAGGAAAAATCGAAGGAATGAATTTGGCTAAAGTTTCCTTTGTTTGGAGAGGAAAAAGGATAGAACACAATTGTTTCAAGCTAGAGTGCAACAGTAACAAGAAGTTAACGGTTACCTTGTCAATTAGAGGCACTCTTGCATAAGGCGTTGATTGCTCAAAGCACTTAAAATGAAGAGTTCCAAGCCTGTCTCTGTCACGTAAATGCCATGAAGTGTCAGGATCGAACCCTAAATCTTCGAAACCGGCGTCCCAAGTTCCTTCTGATCTCTCACTTGTTACTTGCACTTATGGCACTTTAAGGACTACAAATAGGTGGAATGCCATATCTAGAAAACTAGAACTAACCCTAACACTGTAAAGGATGAATGGAATGAAGCAAGCCAGTATGCCCCAGTGGAATTACCCTAACCAATACCAAAAATGCTATTGTCTTTGCTCTATATTTATGATTCAAGTGTAAAATCAGCCCAAATGGAGTGCTTACGAATGAATGTCCTGCAGGCCAGCCACGTCTCCCCTTGCATGCGAACATTGCAAATCGTTAACATACCCTAATCGCCAGCTGTTTCAACTACCTGACAATCTGCAGGAGCCTTCTCAAAATTCGTGCGGTCTCTTGCATTGGAAGCTGCAAATGCACCTGCCAGCCCGTCTGCAACGCGAATAAGAGACTGCCAAAATATGTTGCATAAAAATTTTAGTTAAAAAATGTGCAACTTTTCATAACCATGGTTCAAAATAAACTTATGCAAGAAAATCTGCACGATTTGATTGGCTCAATAGAGAAAGTTTAATCACCGTTTAATGTTTCAGCCTCCGCTATAGTTCCCGGCAGGAACTAACAAGGGAGGGCCTTTCGTTAACATGTTTTCAAATGATGTCTTTATGGAACGTTTAGATTTTTCAAACGATGTCTCCCTGCTACATTCTAGAACCCTTGCTCACATCTTTTTTCCACTCCCTATGACACCTACCGATAGTTCCCACTCTACTAACTGTGATCGGTGGTAGATCATGGGCTAATGCTGATCATGTGGTATCTATTTTTCCTTCTATTAGCGTACCTTCTCCTAGCATGGCGTGTGTTATACGTCTATGCCTGCTGGATCTGGTGGTGTTTTTGTTAACTTTTGAGGGCGTGTTTGTTGTAGGGGGAGGCCTAGATGATGTTTTAGATGTGCCCAACTTGTTAGCGACTGTTACGGATCCCCTATTGACCTTTGTAGCCACCGCTGGAGCGAGTATCCCTCCAAGATCTCTTTATGGGTTCGACGTTGGGTTCCTCCCGTATGCACAACAATCAACCCATTTCTTGCATTGAATCCTCCACTATTCTTATTTTGCACAAGATGTGATTGACTGCAAAAAAAAAAAAAAACTCCAGCAATGGTCTGTTATGCAGGGTTAATCCTTTTTGGCCTTCTCTTCCTAATTTAAACAAGTAGGTTTTTTAAATTTCTAGAGGCTGCTCACAGTGTATTGGATCGAGCTATACACTTGTGCTAAGGGATCTTTCATTACAACATTTCAATCACTCGAAGATAAGGGAGGTAAGTTGAAGGTAGGGAGGTAGTGTTGGATGGTGTTTTCTTTATCAAGAAGAATTGAGGGTTTAGTCTAGTGATCTGCAGTTTATTTTTTTTAATAGGGGAAACTGTTTCTTGAGTAATGCACAATAGAATCTCATTCACACCGCGGATAAATCAGGAGTTGATCCCATGACCTAGAATACCTAAAATGGGAACCAAGACTAAGTGAGTTAATCCCAGAGCTTTCAGATGTGGGGTTGGCACTCCCTATTGTTTAGACCTTGGTTCTCTTTCTTCAATCTTATTACTGAACCCTTCAATGTTCTTCTTGTTTGGGTTAAACTTCCTAATCTCCCTTTTCATTTCTAGATTCACCATTTTTTTAAAGCCATTGGCTATTCTATTGGTCAATTTCTTAAGGTGGAATTTGCTTCTTCAAATTTCAGGCATACTAATTACGCTCAAATTTTGGTCAACGTTGACATCTTCAAAACTCTTCCTAGAGATATCTTTTGGATGGTGAAAGACAAACCTTGGTCTCAAATAGTCAATTATGAGGTCTTCCCATCCACTATAGAAGGTTCTTTGGTATTGTAGAGGAGGAAATTTGCTACTCTTGAGTCTCTAAGACAAAGAAGATTCTACAGGGAGTAAATGGTCCTCAACTACCTCAAGGAATAATACTCAAATGATAGGATAAAAGGTGAGAGTTTGAGAATCAGAAAGAGTAGCTCATAGAATTTTTCTAGACAAATTGTTGAGTTCTCATCCATGGACAACAACGTGGCCTAAGGACGACAACATGGCATGCTAGTGTCTCAACAACGCATTGGTGTATCGCATAGATTGAAAAGCAAGAATATTAGAGACAACAACAAAATGACTACTAACAATCTAATTGCTAAGAATTCTTGAAATACGGAAAGGTAATACAGTAATAGAACTAAAATACAGTAAATTAAGTAAAATGTAGATAAAATGGAAATTAGATTATGAAATGAAGGAAGAGAAAGAAAGAACTCAACCAACTAAGCAATGAAGCCTCCAACAAATAAATTTCTTCAATACCTATAGACATAAGACTGAGAGAGAATGTTGGGGTTGTTTAGGGGCTTGCCTCAATCAAACCCCCATTTCAGTGTTTCCAGCTCCATGGACAGCTAGATAGACAAATAGAAAAAATAGTAGAAACTAAAATGGATAAATAGACGAGATAGACAATGCATAGACAAGGGATGTGATAAATATAAAGGGCTTAGAGACACCGGAACCAAAGAGTAGATATTACCTCTGAGGCTTAGGGAAGAAAGAAATAACCGAAGTTAGCCAGGGGACATTGTGTAATTGGTGGGATACCAATAGGGCGTCTTAGTACTCCTTGCATCATTTTTTGTATTTAATTTCAAATTTGGGTAGGATTTAGCCTCCTTTATTTAATGAATTCATATGTCAGCTTGGTGTGATATAATTTCAAGATATTAAGCATAAGTATAAATACAAGGTTCCTTCTTTCATTTCAACCCAAGTCTTTTGTGAGATCTCTTATCATAGCATAATTGAGTTCACAAGAGCATTCAAGAGAAAATTCTTCAAGCAATTGGAGCCATTTTCAGATTCAAGCATCATATCAAAGAGTTTTCTTGCATCATGTGTGTTGTGCTAACATTTGTGATGTAGTGTTTTGTTTCAAGCAAACAATTCAAGTCATATCTTTCAAGCATTCAAGATCCATATCCATGGCAAGCATTGCACACAAGTTTACAAACTTTACAAAGGTTTGGTGAGTTGTAGCATTGCATGTTGTCCATTCATCATTTCCTTCAATATTTCTATTTCATTTCAAGGTTTAATTACCAAAAAGGGGTTTGACCAAGGTAAACTCCCATTCACTAATGAACAAGTTTTTATGTCTTGCATATTTGTGATTGTAGATCTAGGTTGTAGACTTGAAGATCACCTAGAGTGAAAATTTGCATAAGTTGCAAAGTTGCATCACAACGTTGTCATCTTCATGGAAAATCACCTACATGTCACATTCAGAAGCTTCTGAACCTGAGATCAGAAAGGAAGCTAGTGCAAACCATAGAGCTCAGGATCCTGTTGAGAATTTGCAGAAATTTAGACTGAGACTAACATGCCATCTTGGGTGTCTTAGTCCTCCTAGGCCTACCTTTCACATATTTTTCAAGATCTGGTTTTGACATCCAAAGACTCTATATTTTCCCTAAAAAATAGCAGTGGGACTAATGCGGCATCTTGCACGTCTTAGTCCTCCACAACATATTTTGATAGCTTCTACACATTTCCAGAATCCTCAAAACATCTCTAGACTTCCCAGGTACACACATACTATCTCCCTATTACATAATTTCATTATTTGAATCTATCATTTAGCTTACATTTCTAGCTATAGGTCATTTTGCATATCACAATTTTCTTTCCAACATTTCCTTTTCCAAGCATTTGCTTAGTGGTGAACCCCTTAGAATTCAAAGAACCTACTCCTAAGTCCTTCCAAATTTAGAATTGACTCACCTTGTGAGGTTGTTAGTCACTCCAATTGGAACTCCTAGGACATTAGTGAATGATTGAGTGGAAAAAGAGTGATCTATCTTTAGGTATCCATTTTTATATTCATCAATAGCAAGCTCTAAAGAGTTGTACTATCAAGAGAGAAAGAGGGAAAAGATAAAGAGAGACCAATTGAAGTGAAAAGATAGATTTTAAATAGACAAGAGGATTTTGACAAAAAAATGCTTGAGCCATTTCCACTTACAAAGATATGTGACAAGTGGCAAAAGGCTCAAAAATAGTCATTTGAATGTTGAAGTGTTGCAGGATGCTAGCATGGTGTGTGGAATTCCACACGACACACTAGTTCCCAAAAAAATCACACTACAAAATGATGAGAATGAGGGAAACAAGAGGTTTGATGCAAAGCTAACACGTAAATATAGCTACTAAAAAGGAGTCCTGAGCATCCTAGGAGGGGGAAAGAGTGATTCAATTGAGCTAAAATGAGCCTACACAAATAATAAGGGAATGGAAACTAAAGTGGATTTAAAAGTATAGGTGAAATTTCCATGGGGTAAAATTTTATGACTCTACATTTTGCTGAAACTTTAGTGGGCTTATGAATATGCATGGATATGCATGCTAAAGAAAATATACTAAATATAAATAACATCACGGTGCCAAAATAATATTGTAGAGGAAGCAAATAGCTCTTTGAACCAAGGAATCATGCCCCCAAGGTGAAGACCCACAAAAAAATGCATTATACAAGAAAGATCTACAAATGAACAACAAAGTTAGAAAATTGAAAGCTACTAAATCATGGGGTTAGAACATATACATAGATAATACATAGGTAAAGGTATATAACAAAAAAAATAAAGATATTTGAGTCAAAAAAGTAAAAGAAACCTCTAGTGGGAGGTTGTCTTAGTATGCATCATTCCCAAAATAACAAGAAGTAGCACATTAAAGAATTCTTAAAAAAATAGAAGAATGTAAGGATTGATTTCTTGAAGAGAAGAATGCATTCAAAAGATAGGGAAGAAACTGATTTTAAAGAGA
Source organism: Sequoia sempervirens (assembly GCA_007258455.2). Taxonomy (NCBI): domain Eukaryota; kingdom Viridiplantae; phylum Streptophyta; class Pinopsida; order Cupressales; family Cupressaceae; genus Sequoia; species Sequoia sempervirens. The sequence continues at coordinate 19,206 of VDFB02295648.1, forward strand.
AAAATAGAGAGAAAGAGCATATTCTCAAGATGAAGAGGACATAGGTCATTGATCCAGTACGTACAATTGTAAAGCTAACCAAGACACCAAGAGGACACATGTCTTCTATCCCACAAAGTTGACTACAAATTCACCACAAACATGTTCGTTGCAAACAAACACATTGGGCAAAGAATTGAAAAATATGGTAAAATTCATAGAAATTTCATGAAACAATCTGATCATATGAAATATGACACTGTTAAGTATGGATAGCAAGGTTAGAGTTCATATGACAAGAAAATAAAGACAATGCTGATAAGTATGGATAGTCAGCTAGAGACCATATGACAAGCACTTAAAGACGAAACTGATAGGTATGGCTACCAAGCTAGAGAACATATGACAAGTGAATAGGCTTGTGGGTGTTGCAAACTGAATTGCAAGACAATCATAGAAAGATATCTAGTTATGCTTCCCCCAAGCTAGATGACGAGAATAAGATATCAAGACTATTCATTTGGGGATAATTTTATGAAAAATCAAAATAAGCAGATATGATTCCCCCATTAGAATGATGTGTGCTATGCAAAGGAGCACATGTCATTCTAAGGAGAAGAGAGACATAGGGAAGAAAGAATAGAGGGGGTACTCAAGAAGGACACACACCTCCAAAATAAGTTATCCCTACCACCAACGTTTAAGGGAGGACAAGCATGCTAGAGACTATTGTGTTGCTACCACAGATAAAGTTTGGTTGCACACAATATTGTACAACCATGAATGGAAGTGAGTAAGAAAATCTATGAATGCCACATAGTGGGTAGCAACACAATAGAAGAAATTTGCAAGAACCACATGCGAAGATACTTATAATGGATAGGATAGAGGTAGACTTTAATATCAGTTGCCATGTGAAGTAAAGACAAGTGCATCAACAAATGGAAGAGTGATGGCACCATAATAAAGAAGTTATTATATTTTATTCTTCAAGGCATTACATTCACTAGTGGAATGGCCAGAAACTCAATGGTATGCATAGAAAGAATGTTTTTCTTTATCTTTTTAATAAACTTTCTTATGTGTAGAAGGATGAAGAGTAATTTAGTGGGCTTTGAGAATACTCAAAAAACTATGCTCTTTCTTAGATAAAGAAGGAGGAGAAGGAAGCAATCCATTCTCTTGTAAAGAAATTTTTGACTACTCTGAAGAAGAATCTACATGAAGACAAAAAAATGATGAAAGAGGGGATGGGGAAAAATGAGAAGGCTTGCAACCTAAACCCCTTGCAAAAGAGCAAGTTGTTAGTTCCAAGGGGAACTTAACTCCTTTTTCCATTCACCCAAGACTATTTCCCTTGTACCCATTCTTTGAAGGACTATTAAATCCAAGGTCATATCTTGATTATAACTCCTCAAAAGGGGGAGAATGAACATTAAGGACACTACAATTATCATTCACATTGTCTCTTGATAAAAACAAAATCAGCTTTGATAGTGGGTGTGAATGATATTATCGAGATGTCTAAGTGGATTAGGTCAACTTTATATTATCTAATTAAGGGTGTTGTGAAGTCTAAGGAACCCTAATCATCACCAAGACATGCATTCAACTTAGGAGAAGAAGTAGGAGTAAAATTAATATTTTCTACTTCAGGGACATTTGTCTCAACAATATCTTTTGTAATAGGTACTACTGGAGTAGATGTCAACAAATTAGAGGATAATGAAGGGAAAATATTTTTATGAGTAGGGGAAACTGAAACTTAACTAGTAGTTTCCATCTCACATAAGTGTACACCATTAGGGATAGCCTTGGTTGTGAAAACTTTATTACTATGAATGAATTTTATGGATCTATGTAAAGTAGACGAGATTACACCGAATAGCGTGAATCCATGGTCTATTGAGAAGAATATTATATGGTAATTTTCTTGACATAACATATACAAGGGTGGGTATGGTAATGGTTCCCCACCTCAAAGGAAAGATCATCATGCCCAAGGCTTGTCAAATAGCATTATCAAATACACGAATGTATAAATAAGAAGCAACAAGAGAAGTTGAATCAATTTTGATTTCAGTAAATAGATCAATGAAACAAACTTTGAGAGTAGAGTTGTGTCAATGAGAGTACATATAATGTTGATATTGTTAATATTAATTATTATCATTAAAGTATCTTATTTCTTCTACACTTCTAGAGGTAGGATTTCTTGTGGATATAACTGAAAAGGTAAAAAATGGGGGTTCACCAAAATGATAGTAAATAACCATATTCTCCACTATTTCATTCAAGAAATGAGATCCAAACAATGAAGTGAGTGTCAACCAAAAGGTGAGTCAAATCAAGGTATGAATCTATAATTTTCCTTTTATGTAAGGACGGGGGTATGGATCAAATAGCACTTTGGGGAGAAAGATTAAAAATAGAAAATTAAACCCAAAATGCAAGCTATAAAGTGCATCTAGAAGATTAAGCTTAATTATGATTGAACCCACAGTCAAACTGTAGATATGATAAGGGAAAAGTGAAGTGTACCAGTCACCAAAAGTACCCTTTTCAAAGATAACTAAGGACTCATTCACCCTATGGTGAGTGGGTCTTGGCTAGAGCTCTTGTAAATTTGTTTCTAGATTTTGTTCTACTGTTTCTACACTCCCATACTCCTGAAGCTCATGGTTGGAAAGCCATAAATAAATCCTGAAGGTTAGTTTTTCGTGAATTTACAAGAATGGTGAGAACTTTGATAACTTTGAAAAGTTTTCATTTTTTTCTCTTCAATAGATCTTCCACCTAAAATATGCAATCACACATCAAGAGATAAAAATAATTTTTTGTTAGGTGAATGGAGGTTTTCCTTGGTCAAATCCTATTTTAGTAATTAAACCCTGTAACATGAAATGGAATAGCATGAAGGAATGTTGAATGGAAAAATGCAATGTCACAACTCACCAAACCCTTGTTTCAACCTTTAAATATGGATCTGCAACTTACATGGAATGGCTTCAATGGATGTGGATCTTGATTATGAAACTTGATTTGGAACAATGCCTTTGAATACTTGAATAGATCTTGAACACTACACCAACATATTAGCTCAAATAACATGCATGATGCAAGGAGACATGATAATGGAATCTTGATTGTTGCAATAATTCTTCTATAAATCTACTCTTGAATACCTTGAAAATACTCTTGAAATTCTCTTGACCACACTTGCTCATAAATTTTCTAGAATGCTTGAAGACTTAGATTATGCTAGAATGAATCATAGTGAAATGGCCTCTTATTTATACATATGCTAACATTAATTCCCAAAATTCAAATAAGAAAAGCCAGAATGTGAATATGCATTTGAAATAAAAGAAAAAACATGACCAGTGCCAGTGGTGGGGACATGCCAGTGAAGCCAAAGATAGCGCCAGTTGACTAATTCCGTGACAGATTAAAGGCAAGGCATTCTTTTGTATATTATTTCTCAAATTAAGTGTGAAAAGGGGATACTTTTCCTACATTACAAGAACACAATATTTGGAAAATCCACATGAATATGATAGATATCAACACATTAAAATCCATTAGCCTAGTAGAAGAAGGAAAGAGAATATTTTGCAAGGCTTCTTGAAGCACACCTTAGTAAACCAGAGTCGTCTGAAGCAAATCCCAAAGTGAATTCTTGGTGGGAGTAACATGAAGTTGCTTGAAAAGATCATAGCCAATCACTCATTTAGTTGGAGGTCTAGGTGATTGAGGAAGGCTTGGTTGAGAAGGTGGTAAAGAAGTAGATTGAAAAACATTTAGTTTCTTCCTTCTATTATTATAAGTGTGAGCTACTATACTATAAGAAGATTTAAACTGTATAAAATCTGTGTAAAGATACAAAGAATCATTGTCAAAGAGAACACCACCAAAATGAATCCTTTTTGGAGAAAGACTATTTGGAGTTACATAAATTAATGGTATCTTAGGCCTTTGAGAAGTGGCATATACTACAATTACATTCATGGATTCATCATGACTAATGAAGGAAAATTATTTTAAAAAATATGCTCAACATCTATCATTGGAGGATCCAATGTGAGAGGAGACTCATCATTCACTAATGCATCATCTCTAGAAGAGATTGTATTGGTATGAAGAGAAGGTAGAGTAACATTAAGAAAAATATCAATGATTTTGAATTTTCTTAAAATAAAATATCCTTGAAAACAAGAGGAATTTCATGAGAAGGATCACAAATACTGAGTGACATAGGTAAAGAAAAATCACCATCACATGCATGAAATGGAACATCATTAACACATTGAAAAAAAAAAGAAATTGAATTAATAAAAGAATATAAAAAATAACTTTTTTAAGTTATAAGCTAAATATAATAAATAATAAATAAACAAGTCGACAAAATGTAGACATATTATTTCTACTTTGATGACATGGAATGGGGTTCGAGGTAGGTCCTTGATTTTTTTCTTAGAAGGACAAATAATCGATTTTTCTCTTCTTTTTTAATCGAAGGAGTGTTCATGCTGGGTTCACCAAAATGTATAGGGGAAAATTTACTACTCTTGAGTCTCTAGGATAGAGAAGAGTTTGTAGGGAAGAAATGGTCCTCCACTACCTCAAGGAATAATACTCATGTGATAGGATCAAAAGGTGAGAGTTCTATAATTAAAAAGAGTAGATCACAAAGGTTTTATAGATAGAATATCGAGTTCTCAGCCAAGGACAACAACACGACCTAAGGACGCCAACACGTCATGCTAATGTCTCAATGATGCACTAGTGTATTGTATGGACTGAAATTTGAGAATATCATAGAAGACAACAAAATGACTAGTAATTGGAAAATGACCATAATCCTCTTTTCATAGAAACCATTATGGACGCGTCTCCTGTTGCTCTCTCCAACTTCTCCAACTCTAGTGAAAATTTGAATAGCTCTACTACTGCATCCTCTCCTGTTTTCCCCTACTTTTTTGGCATGGTGTAGTCACCTGGGGTTGAGCTAGCTTTTGGTTCCTCCCACCCAAAACAAATTTTGAATCTATTTGTCTCCTGTCAGGCTATGCAACCTCTATTTCCTAGTTGCGACCTAGTTGTGGATCTTAGCTCCAACACCCTCCTTCTTGCAGACGTTCCACCAGATGTTGAGCTTGTTTTCCCCTCTTTACAGTGTTGTGTGGGAGTTGGCTCTATTTTTGGTGATGTAGAGCAAATGATTGATTCTTTAGTGGCTATGGTTTCTTCTATTGTGGCTACGGGTTCCTCCATGGTTGTGGGTGCACTTGGGGCTCCCTCTCCTAGGAACCTGTGCACCCATTCTAGTCCCCTACCTTCTCTTTTGAGGCTATGAAGTTTGAGAGAACAACAAAGGGCTCTGGAAGTCCCTTATTGTGTGCAGAAGTTGATCCTATTGTCTCTCTAGGTAAGGAATTTGCTGATAATATTACTTTTTACTCCAAGAATGTAGTTATTTGTAGATTTTTCCACTTGTGGCCTTCCCTCCCTAACTTGTACCTTTGGATCACCAATCATTGGGCTCCTTTGGTTGATGGTATGATGGAGATTTACCCTTCTGCTAGGGGTTTTTTTGTTGTGAGTTTAAGCTCTCCAGAGGATAGATAGGCTATTTTAGACAATGGTTTGTGGGTGTGGGATTCTCATCCCATCTCTATTAGGCCTTGGGTTCATTATTTTAACCCTTTGAATGAACCCTTAGATGTAGTGCATGTTGGAGTAATATTTGTTTATCTTTCCTTATAGTTCTAGTGCTCCTCGGCCTATGAGGGCATTGGTAATGCTCTTGGTAGATTCTTGAAAATGGATTTGGCTTCTAAGAATTTTACTCACACCTCATTTTCTAGGATCTTGGTGGAGGTTGATCTTTCAAATGATCTTCCTGGTGAGGTAATTTTTTAGGTTAATGGTTGGTCATGGTCTCAGATCGTGGACTACGAGGGTCTCCCTTTTCGTTGTAGATGTTTTTTTGTTGTTGGTCACTTCCTCGTGACTATTCTCATAGCTCCTGCCATACTTCCTCTACTACTTGGTGGAAGAACTCCCTTTGTGAACACTTAACTATGCACCCTTCTACTGATTCTACTTCTACTTCTTCTAATGAAGACTCAAGGCCTCCTACTCCTTCTGGGAAGAAAAAAAATGATTCGGTTATAGTGGATGTTGCTCTTCCTATGTATACAGCGAGGAAATATCTAGTTATGGTTGTTCCTAATGTTGTTAATACTACTCCTTTGGTTGCTCCTATTTTGAAAATTGATGTTGTCAATTCTATAGTTTCAGGCTTGGTTTCTAATGCTTCACTAAAGTATTAGTTGTTCCTTTGGATGTTTCTCTTCCTATGGATACTTCTCTTCTTGCAGTATTAGCTTTGGGCTTGGTTTCTAATTCTTCACCTGAAGCATTAGTTGTTCCTATGGTTGCTATTCTTCCTCTTGTATGTTACCCTAGAGGGAAGTCTTGTCCCTCTGTTCAAAATTTATCTATTTCTATTTTTGATTCTCCCTCAACAATGGTTCACAGAAAGAAGAAGAACTCTTCTAAGAAATTTACAGTTTCATTTAACTTTCCTTCTAAGGTTTTTCTTGATACAAGCATTGCTCCTTGAACATTTTCTAATTGGTTATGTGTTGGTTGTTGTTTC
>VDFB02295649.1:0-21874 GCA_007258455.2 Sequoia sempervirens
TACAAACTTGGATGTGTTGGTGGATCGAAGATTCCATACAAAATGTGACCATTATGATTGCTATGTAAGTATCTAAGTCGTGTTTGGGCTGCATTAAAATATAAAATCACATATGACCCATACTATAAAGACGTTGAGGTAGATTTTACATTGCTTGAACAACTCCTTGCTACAAGTATAAACATTTCAAATATGCTTCATACGATTAATGTTGACAATGAAAATATGGTGGCACCAAACCTTGCATCCATGTTTTCTGTGGATCAACCTAACAATGAAATAACTTACTCCTCATCATTTATGGCTAAATTACCAAATAAATTCCACGAGCTAGAAATCATCAAGGAAACGTTGCAAATTAGAGATGAAAATGACACCATTGTTGATTGGCCACAACTTGACTCCTCTCCAGTAAATGAATATAATAATGAAGGCCTTTTAGACATGACTTTTCCTTCACTCTTTCCAAAGGGTATTGCACTACAATTGCAACCTCGTTATAGACAAGTTGAAATGCATGAATATGTGTTGCACTTAATGAGGTTTATGATAATAGATTTGGAAGCCATCCAAGGTTTAGATATTTTTCGTTGAACCTTTTGATGCGCCACCAAAGCCAAGGTGTTGCCTTTGTTTTTACCAAGAAAAAATGTAGACTACATACAAACAACCATCGACAGTCTTCATCTCCATATACAACAATTACCAAAAACTCAACTAGCAGAATAGTTGATGCATTTTGGATCTTCCCAAAGAGGTACCCAAGCATATTGGAATAAGTGTCATGGTGAACTTTCAAACATGATCAACCAAATAGATTCCCCCACACTCTTCTTCACATTAAGTGTTGCAGATACTAAATGGCCTAATTTTCACCAACTATTTTCTAAGGGCACAACAACAAGAACAAAAATAATAAAGATCAAATAGATAGCATTATTAATAACCCACAAACCACATCCTTATACTTGCATCAATGATTCACAATATTTTGTGAAGAAGTATTAGAGAAGCTTTTTTGTGCAACAAACTATTAGTATAGATATGAGTAGCCACATCGAGGGTCTGCACATGTACATGGATTCCTTTGGCTTGAAGGTGCACCAAACATGGACAAACTTGATTGGACAAATCATGCAAATGTAGAAATAGAAAAATAATTCTTTGACAAATATGTCAGTGCATGGAACCCTCGTATTCTACCCGATAGAAACAACACACAACATCGATCTTCGCAAGATGATCCATGCTTACTAAAAACACTTGAAATAATCTCTACAAATACACTTGTTGACTACGAAGAGTTAATCAATTGTGTCCAAAGACACCCCAAATGTTCTAAATCAACATTCCTTCACAAGAAAGGCAAAAACCTAGAATGTCGTTATAGGGCTCCTTGGCCTAAATGTGCTAACTCATATGGAGATCTAATATGGATTATCAACATGTTGTTTTGAAAATGCTTGTTTTAAAGTACATTGCAAAATATGCATCGAAGGAAAAAATTAAATTTGAGAGTTGTATCGATATGTTGACATGCATATGTAGAAAGCATTCGAAGACCAAGCTCTTGCAGCATACAAAAAATTCATGTATGAGATTATTGCAAACTGTGATATAGGTGCACAAAAAACATGCCATATGCTACAAAAGTTGTCACTTATTGTATACAATCGTGAGTACATGAGCCTTAATGTTGGCTGAAAAAGTGTTCCATCAAATTAGAACAAGCCTAAATGAAGATACATTATAGTTGAGTTATCTCCAATGATACATACAACATCCTCTTCAAATGGATACAATAACACTACTTGAATCTACACGGTCATTCTCATTTTCATCCAAACGCAAAGGCTGCAAGTGGAAATAAAGGAAACGATATGAAATTATCATTGTCTTTCCTCAATTTAGTGTTATTCTAAAGGAGGATTTAGAACATTTCAAGACATTTTGTTGGAGCGAACTACTTTTATACAAGCATTTCCATAACATTGCCATGTATATAGGTGTCAACAAATAAAAAAATGTTGTAAATTGGAAGGAAATGGATATAGTTAAATATAATGTGTGGCATATTAACCATGTAATTGATATAGTGGTTAATCATGAAGAGGAAGAGGAAATAGAAAATGACATAGATATAGGAAATAAAGTACAAATGAATGAATGGGAGTTGTTATCACAAATGGGCCTTGCTAGTGGTGGAAATCTTAATACCCGAAATGCTTGGAAGACGTAACTTTGATAATAACTACAAATGGAATGAGCATACAATACCTCAAAATCTACATGACACTGCAAAACATTTCATAAGCACAAACAATATGTCCCACCAAGATGCGTAGACAACATTTGAGTTTAACGGTCTCCCATATCCACTCTCTCCCAAACAACAACTTTCTCTTACGATTGTTTTGAAACATTACAATGATAAATCATTCGATAAACCCTTGCACATGATCATACAAGGAACAACAGGTACAATAAAATCTTATCTTATTCATTGCATTAGACATTCCCTTTATAGTTTAGTATCAAAACAAAATAGCCCACCCCTTGTTGTTGCCCCTATAGGAATCACAACATTCAATATACATGCATTGACTATGAAGGAAATGCAACCATTGAAGGGTCAGTCACTTGTTTTTCAAAAAAATGCGAGACACATAAAATACCTCCTTATTGATGAGATGATCTTCATAGGGCCAAAATTACTCTTGAAAATAGATACTAGGCTACGTGAAGCTTTTCTCCATCAACAACATGTGTGCTTCGGTGGGACATCTATCATTCTTGTTGGTGACTTGGCATAACTACCCCCTGTTATGGAAAAACATATCTATGCATCACACTCAAATGCGAAAGACCTATGGGAAAAATTCACTATAGTCGTTACACTAGAAATAATTTTCCATCAAAAGGGGGACACTCAAGCTCAAATTGAATTTTGACAAACTCTACAAAATATTCGTAATGCAGAACCAACTAAACAAGACTGGGAACTACTAATGAAGCACACAAACACATTGCTATCAAAAAATGATAAAAAATATTTTGACCAATCAATGCATCTATTTCCTACCAATGATTTAGTTGGAACACACAACAAAAAAATGCTACAACTGCTAAATCTTCCAATTGCACTTAGTGTTGCAACAAAAACAAACACAAAATCAAACATCGATAATGATGAAGACCAACTTCCCTAGGAACACCTGCTTTGTAGAGGCCAACACATCATGTTAACTATAAGCCTACAAATTCAAATAGGCCTTGTCAATGGGTCTCTTGGAGAGGTCTTAGATATTGTCTACATAGTTACCTCTAAACCACCAGATTTACCATTCTATGTAGTAGTAAAATTCAATACTTACAATGGAACACCTTGGAACATACATGCACCAACAACTATACTAATAGCACCTATAACTCTAGGTAGTCGCATACAAATACCACTATGCATGACATGGGAAATTACCATACATAAATCCCAAGGCTTAACAATTGACAAAACAACAATTGATACAGGGACAAAAGAAAGACAAGGCTTAATTTTTATAGCTATATCTAGAGTGAAATCAATACATGGCCTTAGGATTGATCCACCATTTTCCTTCGATCGATATTCAAGAATGAAAAATAATCCATACACAATTATCAAGAAAAAGGAAGAGTTTCGACTACATCTTCTCTCACTATGATTAGAACAAGTACACATATTTAATCTCACCCTTCTCTGCATTAACTTTTTGTTTTTTTTTCTTTCAGTCTTCATATACCACATATTACTATTGGTATATTTACACACAATTGCAATCACATGCAGGTTGATGTTCTAAATACATGTACTTCTGCATCAATCATGCTACCGATATATTATCTTCTACCCATTAACTACTTTCACTTTTAATGCAACTTTTACTGTTTAGTTAAAGCCAACTTTGTATTTATGATGTGAGTGATCCCGCAATATTGGTTTACAATTTTTGGCCAAACTGGACACTGAACTGATTTTTTCTAACTAAATCTTCACTTTCGGGCACCTATTGCAGCTAAATTGTGAGAAATTTGAAGATGATGCAAACTAGTGATTTGTGACATTTTGTCTATAGATTCTAAATATATTTTTTCAAAAAATTTGGAATCAGATTGCACTTCTTTTTCCATCTCCTTCAAAAACTAGTTTTTTTCAATAAACATCATTTTTAAGGAGTGACGCTCACTGTATACAACATAACTTTTTTTCCATGAAGGATAAAATTCTATTTTTTCGAATTTAGATTTGTAACTATGATATATAGTGCTTCCAATTGGTTTCATAGTGTTTTATTGAATATTTTTTCCTTAAGCAAGTTTCAAAGTCAAACCAATTACAAGTCATACATAGGCGGACCGTATACAACATAAATTTTTTTGTAATGTATCAAAATTCAAATTTTTTTTGTTGGATCAAGAACTTCAATATCTAGTGCACTGATATTTTTCAATTTTTTTTTTATAATTTGCTATTTTTTCATATGTGCAAAACAGAGAGCTTGATTTTCGGTGAAAAACCTATGTTTAATCAAACTAAAAAAAATAAAACATAATAAAACCAAAACATATTAAAATTATATTCGTTGGATAGTTCGTTCCGAGGACTACCATCATCCAGTTGGGTTTGTGAAGTCTCCTCCATTTTCATCCTCATCTCGAACTTCGAAGGACAAAATTTTGGAGATTTTTTGGTGCCAGAGGGGGAGAAGGGGAGAAAAGGGGGGTTCGAGCGAAGCCCCCCTTTGAGGTTCGCTCGAACTAGGGTTTGAGCAAACCCCCTTTCCACAATCCTTTCCTTTGCTTTATTTCCTGAAAAATATGGGACCCATCATTTAATGGGTTCGCTCGAAGGGGGGTTCTAGCGAACCCCTTTTGGGGTCGCTCGAACCAGATGTTCGTTTGAACCTTCCAAAACCAATTTTTTTTTGCAAGGGGGCATTTTTTGCAACTTTTCCTTCTTCACTGGAATTGTAAACCAATTTTGTGGGTTTACCCATGTCATTCCACTAACTTATTCTTTGATTGTATAGGAAAATTAAAAAGAAAAAAAGAAAAAAAAAGTGCTAGATCATTCCATACTAGCACATGGAATCACCAAATACAAAATGACAGTTGAAATAGCTGCAAATCTTTCATTCAATTTTCAATCTCCAAAAATGTAGTAAAAATATCTTGTATATTTTGTAAATCACAATTAAACTTGTTGCAAATCTTTCATTCAGTTTCCAATCTCCAAATATGTATACAGACATTTTGTATAAAACACAAACAATATTATATATGTTTTATAGTACACTTCCTTTCCATAGTTACTTCTATATATTTTTCTATCGATGTAACCCTTACACCCCTAATAGTCCAATATCACCCTCTACTACTTACTTAGATGGTCCAATCTTAGCCTCTTTGTATGTGTTGGGCCACGAAGGAGATCAACGAGTGAATATACAATTAAATCTGTAATAGAATGTTTTTATTTTCCGACTTTCCGCTTTCTATTTACGAATTGAGTTTATACTATTCATCAAATCGCTTTCAATTTCTACGTTTCTTAAACCAAATTGATGGCATATTTGAAGGCCTAGCACAAATCCCTGAACTTCAATGTCATTGTTCGTTCTTTCTCTAATTTTCATAGAGATTGCAAGAACCAGGTTGCCATTTGAATTTCTTATGATGCATGCAGTTCGAGATTGCCTGTAGATGCATCATTGAAATTCATATTAACTCATCCATCAGGGGGGCTGCTTTTTTATTTCTTTTCTTATTTTAGATGTGGAATTCGCCCTGCAATCACCACAAACAGGGGTTGTCAACGCTAAATTATTAAAAACATGCGAAATTGGATTTTTCTTCTCCCTTATGGTAACACAGTGTTCAAAGATCTTTTGGTTTTTGAAGATAGTTTGCATTTGCAAGCAAAACTATGAGGTCTAATCCACAGGAATCAACAAATGTCTCTACTACCACATTTGAAGACTAAGACCGCGATTGCATTTGGTTTTGCATATCTTCAAATATTTCACACCAGCAATGCCAAGATTACGCTTTCACAGGGTCACCAGGTTCACTCTCTTATCACTCACAGGGGATTGACATTTGCTACACGCATATTTTTAGAAAATAACCTTGTCAACCTATACGTCAAGTGTAGTAGTCTGGTAGATGCTCGTAAAGTGTTTGACGAAATGACAGAACGAGATGGCTTCTCATGGAATGTGATCATTGCAGCTTATAGAAGATATGGGTATCCTTATGAGGCACTGAAACTGTTTAACCAAATGCAAGAGACCGGTGTCCAACCCGATCAGTTCACATTTGCCAGCATTCTCCCAGCTTGTGCCAAAGTACGAGCTTTGAAACAGGGTGTGGACATCCATCAAAGAATCAAGAGAAGTGGTTTTTCGACAGATGTTGTAATTGCCAGTGCTCTGGTAGACATGTATGCAAAATGTGGAATTCTACACAAGGCACACGAACTGTTTGACGAAATGCCTCATAGAAATATGGTTTCGTGGAATGCGATGATCACGGGATATGTACAAAATGGTGCTTTTGATGAGGCTTTTAGACTTTTCAAAGAAATGCCTCGACGAGATGTGGTCTCATGGAGTATGATGATTGCAGGATATGCAAAATATGGGTTTCTTGAAAAGGCCTTTGAGACTTTTAAGCAAATGAAATTGGCAGGTGTAATGGTCTTGCTGAAAGAGCCTTGGAGACTTTTAAGAATATGCAATTAACAGGTGTCCAACCTGATGAATTTGTCTTTGCGAGCATCTTACCAGCATGTGCCAAAATTGGAGGTTTGGAACAGGGTATGGATATCCATCGAAGTATAATCCTAACCGGTTTTTTGTCAGATGTCGTAGTTGCCAGTGCACTCGTGGACATGTATGCAAAATGTGGAAGTATACAAAAGGCACGTAAACTATTTGACAATATGTCGCAACGAAATGCACTGTCATGGAATGCAATGATTACAGGATATGCAATGCATGGCTTTCACAAGGATGCTCTCAAACAATTTGAACTAATGAAGCACTCTGGAATATACCCAGACCATGTAAGCTACATTGGTGTTTTATTTGCATGCGGTCATGCAGGTTTAGTGGAAGAAGGTTGTAAATACTTCAATGGCATGAGCAACTCCTACAACATTATTCCTACAGTGGAGCATTACGTATGCACGGTTGATCTTCTTGGCCGTGCTGGCTACCTTGAGGAAGCTCTAAACTTTATCATCAAAATGCCAATTAAACCTGTAGCGGTTGTGTGGATGTCTTTGCTTGGTACTTGTAAATCATATAAGAATATAGGGCTAGGAGTATATGCAGCAAGTCTACTTTTCGAGCTGGATCCTCAAAACTCTGCACCTTATGTTCTTCTATCAAACATCTACGCAGAAGGGCACAGGTGTGATGACATTCAAAAGGTAAGGAGATTGATGGAAGATAGAGAAATTAAAAAGATACCCGGAAGTAGTTGTATTCAAGTCCACAAAATGGCACATGATTTTGTGTAGGAGGCCGATGACGTCCACAAATGCAACAGATGTATGCAAAATTGCAAGTTGTCTTGAGAGGTTAAGGCAGCAGGGCATGTCAGATTTTATATTGACGTGGAGAAGTAAACAGGAGAATTATTCCAGTGCCATCATAGTGACTTGTTGGCAATTGTATTTGAATTATTGAACGCGTCCCTTGGAACAACCATTGCAGTCATCAAGAACTTTTAAGTACCCATTGACTGTCACACTGCAACCAAGTTTATCAACAAGATCGTGGCAAGAGAAATAGTTAAGAGGGATGTGAACTGGCTCTATTGTTTCCAACAAAGACAATGTTATTGTGGAGAGTCGAGGTTATTTGGTGATGCTAACCAAATCAAGCTGTAAACATAAACTTGCCATACAACAAGCTTCATTGTGTCAGACTGGCGGTCATAAGAAGCAACATGGTTTTATTTTCAGTTTCTAACAAATATTTTTTGAAGTATTTGTAGAGCTAAGTCATGCTGTTAACTTCAAAAAATCAAATGTATGGTATCCATTACAGCCTATGTGTACTGATGAGGTATTTGTTAAAGCCCTGTTTTACAGTAGAGGTCTCGTTACATTAAATTGTTTTCAGACATGTCAGGAATGGAAAGCCGAAGGATGAGGAGAATGGGAAAAGGAAGAGGAGAGAATCACTTGAAGAAAATGGAAAGATGCGTGGCCAGAAAGAAATTGTTTGTACGTGCTTACAGTCAATCCTATGCCTTACAATCTTTTATTACTCCAGTACCTTTGTCATTTTGTATGGTCCTCTTGTCTGAATTAATTTTATTATCTTGTGTCGGTCAGGTCTGTCATTTGGGATTATTGTGTGGGATTTTGTTGAGTTGCAATGCTGTTTTACACCCCTTTGCTACCTGGGAGAGTCTATATGTTCGTATGTTTGTGAGATAACAAATTTTAATTTCAAATTTGGTTGATTGAAATTTTGCATAATGTGTGATATATATATATATATAT
Source organism: Sequoia sempervirens (assembly GCA_007258455.2). Classification (NCBI taxonomy): domain Eukaryota; kingdom Viridiplantae; phylum Streptophyta; class Pinopsida; order Cupressales; family Cupressaceae; genus Sequoia; species Sequoia sempervirens. The sequence continues at coordinate 8,555 of VDFB02295649.1, forward strand.
ATATATATATATATAAAATTGTAAGGTCCGAAACCTTAAACTAGCTCACAGAAATAAATAGTAACTTATTTTCACATAAATACAAAAATGAAATGAAACATTTTTAACATATACAAATGACATATTACATCTCACATATAAAAGTGTCTAATCCAAAATATTAAGTACAAGAAATAAGGTATATCATCACATGAAGTACTATCTAGTCAAGTATTATAGAGTACAAGAAATAAGGAATATCATCACATGAAGTACTATCTAGTCAAGTATTATAGAGTACAAGATATAATTTATACAAGAATATGGCTTAGGCTCTCATGCCCATTTGGTCATAACAATACAAATAAAGATATAAAAGAAACATAATCATTGGAGTCTCTGATTTCCATTAACCCCAACAGTCATCTACAAACCAAGAGATGAGAACATGGCTCAGGTGTTTTTCCGTCCAACCACAAAGCTTATGCTTCCTCGAAATTCTTCCTAACATGAAAAATACTCGACCCTACATGAGAAGCCTAGCAATTTGCAAATGGCTGGCAGGATGGAATTAAATGCAACCTGGTACATCTACACTTATTTCACAAAAAAACATGCTATGCTCTATTATCAGTATATGACAGAGAAATTAACATCCATCTATTTCAATGGTACACATAGCTTTGGCCAAAGCAATTAAACTAAAAACGGAAGGTAGATTTGAAAAACAAATATACTTCCTTCTATTAGTACATATTCAACACCCGTCTTGGAAGGTAAAACCAAATCACATATAAAAGAAAATTACATTCCTCATGATGACAATATAACATGCATATATCCAATGATCATAAAAATAAATAATCCTTTTCTTTCCATGGTCTTTTATTGTTTCAATCCTTTCATGCATAATGATGGTTAAATGTGTAATTGACATGTGATTTGGTTATTGACATGCAACTGAATTAATGACAAGCAATTCAATCTCTAACTAATGATATTTCTCAATTTCATGCAATATTTAATGTGTATGTAATGCTAACTAATCTTTGATGTCATGCAGGTTAAATCCATAAGAAACTAGTTCATAGCATATGATGCATATTTGTACCATTATATTTATATAGTTCTATGCATATATATAACTATAATTATATCATTGATATGTTGATTGGAAATAAAAGAATCAAATTCATAACAACTAAATAGTAGTTTCATATATCCAGTTTTACAGTTTTACTATGGAATCATCACAACAAAAATAAAATGTGTACCATTATTAACTTCATTTTAAATACACTGTATTTATATGTATACTACTATTTAGCTAAGTTGAGATTACAGAATAGCATTGTGGTTTTATAGCAACAACAAATAATTCCTATATGGTTACAGTCATGAACTGTTCATTAATTCAGGTATAATAAACTCATACCCCCCACACACACACTATATATATATATAATCGATATGCATAACTGATATTTTTGCATTATATGTAATAATCAATTCACCGATTCTTATAACAACCACAAATGCTTATGAAAACATGATTGCTTTTATGGTTTCAAGTGCTACAGGTGAATTGATATGAGCCTATCAATAACCAAACCTAAATAAATAATATTAGGTGTTATATTTAAATGTCTAAGTTTTGCCAATAGTGGCATGGTATGATGGTTAAGTTATTGAGGTGTTGTTCTTGCCATCAAGGTTCAAACCCCACTAGGGTGTTATTGTTGAATGTTTAAATGGGGATGAGGTCGCTTGTTTGTGACCTCACCAGTTCATAGCTCTAGGTCAAAAGTGTTTACCCCCTTTTTTGTAAAAAAAATAAAATTCTAAGTTGGGATAACATGCTTTAACAAAAATGCTTTTTTTGTGAATTCTTGACAATTGACATATTTTCAACTACACTAGAGGCAACACATATTAATGACTAGCCTTATGGAATGTAATGTCCCCTTTTTCATGAGCATTGGCATTTGGAGGAATTAGCCTATTCTCGATCTTCGTAGGCTAATGGGGCTTGATTAGAGGGTCGTTTGGTAGATACCCAGTTGCTTGGTTGGCTTATTTCTTGGTCATATGAAGGGTTTCCTATTATCACCATGGATGTTTCTAACTTTGGAAACCTTATTTTATGTTATAATATTATATTGCACTTTAGGATTTGGGTTATATTTTAATTATAAAGTGCAATATTAAAATAATAAAATAATATTATAATATTCCTTCTAGAAGGTGACTTGAGAAAGTTCTAGAAGGAGGCCGACCTATTGAGGAAAAAGAATATATAGGCATCAAGGGCTCATTGTCTAGCAGGCATATTTTTTGTTGATGTGCATTATGGAGCCTAGGGTTTCTGCAATAGTCACAATTGGCCATTGAGAACGAAAACTCTCAATTGGTACGCAATTTTGAGGGTGTGAAATATCACCTGAATTATTGCAAGTTGTGGAGGTGATAAGTCAGTCATCTCAGCTGGGCTAAATTTCATGGCCAAGGGCCAAATTCACTTGCAGATTTGGAGTCTTCCATTTGTGCTTCATTGGAGAAATATTTGAAGGTTTTTCAGTTTGGGAAAATTAATGGCCTTTGGCCAATTTTGGTGATCAAGGATATAATTTGTGATTAGATCAATTGGAGATTCGAATTGCAGATTTTTTCTAAAGATTGCTTTAGTCAAGGAAGGTCATCAGTTTGGTGCTTGTGAAGGACGAATTCGTAGTAAAGAGAGCTGGTACGATTTACACGCATCATGCTAGGTTTATTCATGGCGCATTTCATAATGGTTGGGCACTACTAGGATGATGCAATTTGGATTAAGAAGACCAAGGAAGATTTGGGTGAGCTTGTAGAAGGTGCGCATGAAGACTAAGAAGTGGGACATAGCAACCAGAGGCATAAAGAAGTTGATATCATAAAGTTTCAATAAGATCTTGGAGGCTGTTCGCATACACCAGGTTTCACATTTGCATTGTCTTAAGTTTATAGGAAATGGTAGTTAATACAGACAGTTAGTGTGCACTATAGAATCCAGTCTTTGAAGTAAAAACATTGTAATTTACTGTCCTATGACAGTCACATTGAATGGTAATTTAGTCATGGTAGACAAGTCGATTCAATAAGGTAGACATCACTACTTTCATTCTAGATTATAAGGCATTGTCATATAGTTCATTACAGCTGCAAATGCTATCATTACTTGCCCAGGATATTGGCAATTCTATTGTATTCAGCTTAGCATCAAACGAAAAGGAGTTATAAGGTTGCATACACCTTGGCTATAGCTTTCATTTTCCATTCCGAGTTTGCATGCTAAGTATTTGATTCAATGTCAAACAGCTGTAGTTATCATTTACAGTCAATTATTCCTATTGTTGTCCATTGAACATTATATGAACATGTATGCCAACTGTTTGGCATAATGACATTTGGCTGTAGGTGCACTTTTTGCATATAGGAATCATGTATGAACATTGTTAAAATCATTGATGCATCTAGGTTATAGTTTTATGCATTGTAGTTTGATTTTCAAGCATTTATATCAAACTGATAACCCAACCCAGCCAGCTGGGAGGTTGCATTAGAATTGTTTGACGAAATTCTTTGAGTCTTCAATCAGCATTTTGAGGTCAGAATAGAGCAGGGTCATTATTAGCTATATCGAGTGGTCTTCACATCTTGTTAAGGAAGAACTAAGACATTATGGCTATTCCCAGGAAGCAGTTGAATTCCATGGTAGACGAATTGGAGAAGCTTATAAAAAGTCAAAGAAAGATGGCCGAATTGCTCTCACCTGCAAACATAGACAAAATTGCAAGGTATATGACTTCCATTTCTAAGAAGTCTACAGCACAAAATGAAAGGAAGGAAGAACAAGAGGACTCTACAAGTGAGGTATCTAGAAACCTCTACAAGGAGTTTGTAGCAGTTGGTGACCAGCATACAGCTGATTCGAAGGAGGACAAAAATCAGACCTGCAGAGAGGATGAAATTGGGCACAAGACACTTCAAGAGGATTCCAAAGTTGAAGAAGAACAAATGGTGATTGAAGACAAATCAGTTGTCTTGGAGCAGCCACATGAGGATATGGTTTCTTGTGAGTTTAGTATTGCTTCTTCCTATCATGATAAAGAATCAGATTGTAGTCCAATAAATGTTATTCATTCATATGGAAGTCTATTGGAAGCACAAGATGTTAAGGAGGATGTGGAGTTTGATCCTCTACCTAGTGGAGCAGCCACTAGTGTTTTTTCTTCACATGATGAAGAAGGCATTCTACAATGGCATGATGTCATCACAGATTTGTTTGAGGACAGCAACATGGTGCATCATCATTCTTATGAAGAAGAAGCTTGTAATCATGAACAAGCTAATGATATAATATCATCTTTTGATAGCAGCCCTACCCTCATTGATAGACATGAAGATATCAAGAGGACTGAATTTGTGTACTTTGGCATTGAAGATATTAAAAGGTCTGAAATGTTGAATGAAGAGTGGTTGAGGAAGGCCAAGGAGGCTAGATTAGTGGCTGCAAAGGCAAGACAATTCCTTCACGATGTGAAAGAAAAAGTCAATCTCTCCAACTTGGCAAGACAAAAAGGAATAGATAATATTTGAAGACTCCTTACTCAAAGGAAGGAAGCACTTTGTGATGAGGTTGATCAATCGAAAGGCTTGGTACAATTTGAGGTTTCTTCATGTGGTGGGGAGGTTGATCATTCTTTTGTGGAGGATGATGTTGTTGGGAATGGCACTCTTAGTGGATCAGCCACTCAAGAATTGTTCTTGGTGGGTAATGAAGGCATCTACAACCCATCTTTGGATTGGTTACCTATGACATATGATAGGGCAGCTATCTACTTGTTGGTTGGTGATTTAATCTTCTTTGATTCTTCATTCATGGATGGTTGTCCTACTTGGGCTTTCATTGCACATTTATACTTGCAATGGTTTACATCAGCTATTGAGTTGATTCAGCAGGTTGTGCTAATGCTGCAAGAGTTACTTAGTGATGTGTGGGACATTACACAGTTTTTCACTTGGGATCTAGGTGGAGAAGAGTTGTACTTGTTGCTGAGATTGCTTGGGGACAAGCAATTTCAGGGAGGGCGGATTGTAATGTCCCCTTTTTCACGAGCACTGGCGTTTGGAGGAATTAGCCTATTCTCGGCTCTCGTAGGCTAATGAGGCATGGTGAGAGAGTCATCTGGCAGATACCCGCTTGCTTGGTTGGCTTATTTCTTGGTCATATGAAGGGTTTCCTATTATCACTCATGGATGTTTCAATGTTCGATATTTTATGTTGCATTATATTGCACTTTAGGGGCTATTTAATTATAAAGTAATATTAAAATAATAAAATAATATTATAATATCTCTTCTAGAAGGTGACTTATAAAAGTTCTAGGAGGCTGACCTATTGGAGGAAAAAAGAATAAATATACCAAGGCTCATTGTCTAAAGGTGCAGATTTGTTGTTGATGTTGATGTTTGTTGATGTGCATTGTGGAGCCTAGGGTTTTTGCAGTAGTCACAATTGGCCATTGAGAACGAAAACTCTCAATTGGTACGCAATTTTGAGGGTGTGAAATATCACCTGAATTATTGCAAGTTGTGGAGGTGATAAGTCAGTCATCTCAGCTGGGCTAAATTTCATGGCCAAGGGCCAAATTCACTTGCAGATTTGGAGTCTTCCATTTGTGCTTCATTGGAGAAATATTTGAAGGTTTTTCAGTTTGGGAAAATTAATGGCCTTTGGCCAATTTTGGTGATCAAGGATATAATTTGTGATTAGATCAATTGGAGATTCGAATTGCAGATTTTTTCTAAAGATTGCTTTAGTCAAGGAAGGTCATCAGTTTGGTGCTTGTGAAGGACGAATTCGTAGTAAAGAGAGCTGGTACGATTTACACGCATCATGCTAGGTTTATTCATGGCGCATTTCATAATGGTTGGGCACTACTAGGATGATGCAATTTGGATTAAGAAGACCAAGGAAGATTTGGGTGAGCTTGTAGAAGGTGCGCATGAAGACTAAGAAGTGGGACATAGCAACCAGAGGCATAAAGAAGTTGATATCATAAAGTTTCAATAAGATCTTGGAGGCTGTTCACATACACCAGGTTTCACATTTGCATTGTCTTAAGTTTATAGGAAATGGTAGTTAATACAGACAGTTAGTGTGCACTATAGAATCCAGTCTTTGAAGTAAAAACATTGTAATTTGCTGTCCTATGACAGTCACATTGAATGGTAATTTAGTCATGGTAGACAAGTCGATTCAATAAGGTAGACATCACTACTTTCATTCTAGATTATAAGGCATTGTCATATAGTTCATTACAGCTGCAAATGCTATCATTACTTGCCCAGGATATTGGCAATTCTATTGTACTCAGCTTAGCATCAAATGAAAAGGAGTTATAAGGTTGCATACACCTTGGCTATAGCTTTCATTTTCCATTCCTAGTTTGCATGCTAAGTGTTTGATTCAATGTCAAATAGCTGTAGTTATCATTTACAGTCAATTATTCCTATTGTTGTCCATTGAACATTATGTGAACATGTATGCCAACTGTTTGGCATAATGACAATTGGCTGTAGGTGCACTTTTTGCATATAGGAATCATGTATGAACATTGTTAAAATCATTGATGCATCTAGGTTATAGTTTTATGCATTGTAGTTTGATTTTCAAGCATTTATATCAAACTAATAACTCAAACTGGCCAGCTGGGAGTGTAGACACGCAAAATTAGCATTATGCATAGTTATCCACTCATTGAATTGATCAAACGCAACAAATCCATTCATCAGGTAAATCAGGTCAATCCAAAAGTTTAATCAAATAATACCATTTCATCTCTCATAAATCATTCAACCTTCATCTTGCATCATCCATTTAATTAAATAAATCACGACTTTATTTAAATCAAATCCTAAATCATATTCCATCATTTTCTGATTTAAATAAATCAAATATCAAAGTCTTAAAAGTCAACTCACCTAATCAACATTAAATCAACATAATCATCATCTATTTAATCTAACCCTGAATAAATACTAATCTCACCCACTTGCATTCTCTAGATATCTCCACTTGCACAATAAATCAATTTTATTGATTTATTTAAAAACCTTCATTTTCCCTCAACATGGCAAGTAAACATTGCATTTATTGTTGTTTTTCTTGTCCCCCTCTCAAAATTTATTTCAAATTTGAATTCAAATTCTCCCTCTCATGGGCACTCTTCCCAAATCTTGCACAACCATTGACCACTCATCATTTGACAAGTGTCCTTCTTTCATTTGTCCAATCTTAGTCCCACATTGGTCTCTCTTCAACACTTAGCATTTTGAAAATATTTAAATAGAAGCTTCAACATTGAGCAAATCCTCCACAATTTTATGCAAGGTTACTCTCTTCATTTGAGATTTGATCTTGTCCATTTCACTTCACCATCTCTCCACAATCACTCATGCAAAGTCACTCTCCATTGGAGAACTGATTTTGTTCATCATCACTCTACCATCTTCATAGCATTTTCATCTTAAGCTTTGATCAAGGATTGGGAAAGGGTCACCAGCACATGTGACACCAATCCACTATGGAATAAAATTTGACTCTTGTTTTTCTCATGCTTTTATTTAGCTTATGTTGATAACTTATTTTGTTTGCATAGATAACATGAGAAATTATTTCATAGGGATTCTATATCTGATTTGCTTGATTTAACTAACAATACTCATGCTTTAGGGATGCAGATTTAGGGTCCACAGGGAGGTTGCATGAGAATTGTTTGACGAAATTCTTTGAGTCTTCAATCAGCATTTTGAGGTCAGAATTGAGCAGGGTCATTACATGGAAGCACGTAGAACACAAGCTAGAGATATGAACTTGAGCACCTTGAGTGGTCAAATATACATTAGAATGATTATTGATGAGGTTGCAAGAGAATTTTGGCATGCCAACCTCCCATCTTGTAACATATTGTTGGTTGGAGTGGGCTATGCCCATCTCAATATCACCTCCAAATAACACTCAACCTTAGAGCACTTTGAGTGCCTCTTATCACCTTCATGGTCCTCCTATTACTTTGTCTTTAACATATCTCCACACAAAATTTTGATGACATATCTCTCTTCTTACTCTATCTATATTGAACTTGGTTTGATGTTTCTATCATCATCAACTATGTCCCCCTGGACCCTTCCTACCTTTTAGGATTTTTAATGTAGGAGCATTTGGGTTCACTTGCAATCCTCATCAACCAAAAAAAAATCATTATTTTTTGTTGATGTTTCCTTCGTTTGTTTTGGCTATAAGAGTGGATGATCAAATTTTAGATATTTGTAGTTGGTTCATGGCCAAGTGACAATATCACCTTGTTAAAAAGACAATTGGGTGCTCATGTTTCAAATTTGAAGAAGATTCGAGTTGAATTGAGCAAGTTGAGAGAAACAAAATTTTCACCTTGTCTAGCTACTTGTGAAATTTTGGGGTGATTTGGATCCCTATTAGATCCCCATAATAACAATTTGGTCCCATTTTCTACCTTTACATTGCTCATTTCTAGTTATGGAGTTTTCATACATGTTTGAATAGTGTAAAACTTTAGCCTATATCTAAATCCCATTTGATCATCCCTTGATTCCTCATAGTATCCTTAATCCCTTTGATTTTCTACAAACTTTCTTAATTGTGAAACTTTCTTGTGTTAATAGATCTCATCTGATCATCACTAGATTCTCTACAATTCCTTGTGACTCCTATTTTTTGACATTTATTAATTAAGTTTGTTCACTACAAAACTTCCTTGTGTATCTAGATCTTATCTAGTTATACCTCAAATTCCCACAATCATCTAGATTGCCCTAGTTTCTTCACAAAATGAAGAGTGGGTTTTTTTTTTTATGCTATGTGGATATATCCACATGCCCCTCAAAATCCTACAACATCCAAGATCCCCTCAAATCTTCACAATTTCCCTTTGTGTCAGATTTTTCTTGCATGAAGCCCTGGGGAAAAACTTCTTGCTACACAAGCATATCAAGGACCCCCTTGTTTTTTCACAATTTTCTCCAAAATTCCAAGAAAACAAGAAATATACAGTCATATCAACCTTGCACATAGATTTCATGGGCAAATGAAGGTGTAACACATTCCCCATCATGTCTAGATGTGGGTGGTTGCAACCTTTGGCATGTTACTCTATAAATTGGGATCCCCATTCATTGTAAAGGGGAATTCTTCTAAAATCATTCTAATAGAGTTAAAAGAAGAGGCTTTAAACATCTAAGGCTGGAAAGCATGAAATTTGTAAGGCTTGAGATCCAAGTCTTGCATGAAGAAATGTAAGAACATTGGACTATGATGTTATGTAACAATATGTACTCCTATTGCAATGAGTTTCATTGTAGGTTAATAAAAGAACATTTTCAAAGTGTTTATGAGTTTGAATAGCTACCTGGTTCAATAGTTTGGTAAAACAAATTAACTTGGGAATAGATCAAATGGTATCAAAGTGCAATTAGCTCACCAGGTTGTGTTGAGGAGTGAAATGTTGCTAGTTGAGGTTGTGTGTGTTGATAGAGTTTAAGGGATGAAAGTGTGTTTGTTGTATTTCAACAAGAATTAAAGTTGGGTAGAAGGTGCAACGACATCCTCCATGGTAGAAGTCGGCAGAGGAAGCAAAGAGGTGCATATTCTAAGGTTCATGTTGGGTAGAGGAAAGGTGATTTGGTGTGTGAGTTTTTTGTAGAAGTCATGTAATTGTGATGTTGTGTTGGTTGTCCTCCAATAGAGATGAGATTGTGTAGAAGGAATAAAGTTCCTCCATTGAGAGAGATTTTTGTTGCAAGAAAGTTCCACAATTAAGAAGGTTTGTGAATTATTGTGTGTGAGGGTTTTGTTGTAGGTATGAAGGAGGACTTGTAACTGATGTTTTGTGAGTTTATTTAGTATATGTGTGTGCAAGTTGTAGATTGTGAGATTGCATGCGTGTAAATATGTCAAGAAAAAGAAAGAGTATGAATCTAGCTATGGGAAAGGTGTTAGGGATTCCAATTCTTGTGAGAAGAGAAAGAATATACAACGAAAGAATTAGTGAGATGAGGAATATGATGAAAGGTTTGAGGGAGACCAGAGCATCAATGAAAAGGAGAAGAGAAGAGGAAAAGGTGGGTAAGGCTGATTCCCATTCTTTTTCTAGCAAATATTTGTGTGTAAACAAAATCCTTTGTAGGAAAGTGTCAAGAAGATGAACCTGTGTGTGTAAAGGAAACCATATGCATAGAGGATGACAAAGAAGATGGAGGATTTGCATAAGCATTTCTTGGTAAAGGCACAAAGGTGTTAATGGTTTAATTTGTGCATGAAGAAGAGATTTCAGTAGAATTAGAAGTTGAAGAAGATAATGGTCTAGTAGAAGCAATTAAGTGTCCCTTGGAGGAAATGCATGTGATGGACAATGCAAAAAAATAGAGCATAGAGGGATTGGCTGTGAAGCAAGTAGAGGAAAATATGGTAGAAAATCTTACAACAAAGGGTGATGAAGGAGAGGTACCTATAAATATGGTGGTACAAGTGGGAGAAGAGATGCCTGAGAAGGCGTTGTTAATGGAGAAGAAGTGTGGAGAGTGAGTGCAAAGGATGATATGGAAGTGATTGGATTCAATTATTTGTATTCAGATGTTGTGGAGGATGGCATGGATGAAATAAAGGGAATAATATTTCAAGTGGGGAAGGCTAGAGCATGATGGGTTAAATCCCACCAAAGGGAGGATTGGAATCAAGAGGAGTGAGAAGGTGAGGAATATTGAGGGGAGGAGTATTTAGAGGAGGAGGTTGGACTATAGTGGGTTGAATCCCACAAGGAGAAGAAGGATAAGAAAGGAGATTGATGAGATGATGAGGTTGGATGATGGTGGGCATAGGTCCATGAGAAGGAAGAGGAATGGAGAACAAACTAGGTGGAGGAGGATGACACTTGTCCCAACCAAATGCTGAAAGTGGTGGAGGAATTTTTTTGATGAACCTACTTTAGTAATGGAGTTTGTTGTAGGTTATTTGCAATATGGAAGGGTTCTACCATTCAGCTCTTATTTTTGATCTATGCTCACAAACTTCTTATCTGACATGTCTAATGCAGGAGCATTGGGGTTCAATTACAATCCCTATCAATAAAAAAAGTCCCTATTTTTTTGTTATTGTTGTTTGCTTCTTTTATTTTGGTTGTAGAAGTGGATGATCAAATATTAGATATTTGAAGTTGGCCAAGTGACAACATCACCTTGTTATGAAGCCAATTGGGCGCTTATGTTTCAAATTTGGAAAAGAGTTGAACTAAATTGAGCAAGTTAGACAATTGCAGAATTTTGAACCTATCTAGCCAATTGCATAATTTTTGGGTTGATCCAAATCCCTATCAAATCCCCACAATTCCTCTTTGATCCCATTTTCTTCATTTACTTTGCTCATTTCCAATTGCAAAGTTTTCATGCCTTTTTGGACATTGTGAAATTGTATCCTACATCTAGATTCCATTTAGTCATCCCTTGATTCCTTGTAGTGTCCTAATCCCTTCAATTTTTTGCAAAAAAATTCCCAATTGTGGAACTTTCTTGTGTTAATGGATCTTGTTTGATCATCCCTAAATTCTTCATAGTTCCCTATGACCCCTATTTCTCCACATCTCTCAAGTAGTGTCTTCAATGCAAAACTTCCCTATGTATTCAAATCTTATTCAGTTATTCCTCAAAATCTCACAGTCATCTCAATTGCCCTAGTTTCTCTGTAAAATCAAGATTTGCAGAACTCTCCTTGCTATGTGGATATATCCGCATACCCCTCAAAATCCTACAACATCCAAGAACCCTTCAAATCTCCACAATTTCCCTTTATGTATGCTTTTTCTTAAACAAAGACCTAGGGTGAAACATATTGCTACATGAAAATATCCGAGATCCCCACATTTTTTTGCATATTTTTCCAAAATGCAATGAAAATGACAAATAGGTAGTTACAATAGCCTTGCACTTACATTTCATGGTAAATTAAGGAGTAACATGTGCCCCATCATGTTTAGACATGGGTAGTCACCACCTTTGGCATGTTACTCTATAAATTAGGATCTCCATTCATTGTAAAGGGTTTTCTTTTGGAATCCTTTTGCCAGAGTTAGAAGAAGAGGGTTTCAATTTGAAGGTCAGAAATCATGAAAGTTGTAAGGCTTAAGAGCCAAGGATTGTGTGAAGAAATGTAAAAACATTGGACTATGATGTCATGTAACAATTTGAACTCTTGTTGGAATGCGTTTTATTGCAAGTTAATGTGAAGTGGAAAAAGTGATGCTAGATCTAACTAGTAGATTAAATACGATTGCATCTTTTCCTTTGACTCCACATTCGAGCACAAACCAAATAGGATTTGATGATTGGCTAGTTGCCACAAGGGAGAGCCTATCTCCTAGGGTTTGGTCCTTTTGAGTTGCAAAGAAGATAATTTTTATGTATATTTTAACAAGCCTATTTGACATAAAGCCTAGATCTGAAAATGTAATTTATCACACAGACAAAAAAGAAAAACTGATGGGACAATTATAGATTTAAAATGGAGAAATAAAGGAACTTGCAATTGAAAATTGGGCCTAAATTCAAGGGTCAAGGACAAGGGCACCCTTGACTAGAGATGCTACTTTTCAAGGTTTGCAAACTTTAGATGGTAGGTTACAATTTTCTCTATGTTTTCCTATAGTTGTCCATTGACAATAACTTTAGATTGAGCTCCATTGATGAAAAGAGGGGGAAATGTTGTGTTGTATAGGGGCTTTCCTATGTCAAACACCATTTTGGTGTTTCCACCTCCATGTATAACAAATGATGATGGTAAAGAGGGCTTACCCTAGGTCAGACAAAGGCCAAATGATCAAAAATTGACTAAAACAATAAATGATAAATGGTAATGTTATCTTGGTATGAAATCTTTGTTGAAGTGATGTCCACACCATAAATTTCCCCAAAGGTTGTTTGATGGATGCTTGAATTGCTTGAAACCTACAATAGATTATTCCACAAAACACAATAGATTGTTGTAGCTAGAATGTAGAGGATAACTCAATACATCATAATAATAACATGAATGATCATAATTACTCTTTGTCCATGGTTCTTCCTAATGTTAAAATAAGAAGAAAACATTTTTATATATGCATCTCAGTTGATATTTTTGATTATAGGTTGACTTGTGGTCATTTTATAAAACCCAAGGTCGACACCCAAAATGTTAGAATTTGAAATAGGTCACCCTTAGGTCAAGGGTGCCCCCACCCT
>VDFB02295649.1:23450-77960 GCA_007258455.2 Sequoia sempervirens
CCTCGTTTCGGTGAGACCTCACCCCATGGGTAAAACCTCCTAGCGAAGCCCCCACACATACATCGAAGGCATCCTGCTTTGGTGAGACTTCACCTAGTTGCCGAGACCTCTTGGCAAGAGTGCAAATTTTCCCCGAGAACCCTTGGGGAACCATTGTTGGCAAGAGTCACGGCGATGCCCTCCCCGTTGGTGAAACAATCCCATAGTCGACATGACATCTCGCCGAAACCTTTTATGTTACATTGATGGCACATCCTTCTGCGAGACACATACTAATCGGTAGGACCTCATGCCGAAGGCAAAAATCATTCGTCGAGCTCAAATTTTTTGGTGGGACCCCCTTCTGTCAATAGGACATTTAGCATTCGGCAAGACACTATGCCGAAAGCATCATCTTTTGGCGATCTTATTTCATTTCGGGAAGACACCATCAAGTCTAGAAGACTTTTGCCGATGCTTGTTGTCGCCAAGACCACTTCACTTCGGCGAGACCTCACCCCAATGGTGAGATACATAAGACTTATGGGGACCCGCATGTCTCGGTGACTGGTTTATTCATCCACATAGAACACACTGCTAGTCGGCAAGACAATAGAGGGGTCTTGCCGACTTTCTTCTCTGATGGTTTTTTATGCCAAATCTGACTAAGGCATACTTTTCAAAAGAGCTCCTTGTGAAATGTCATCAGATGTATGACCTAACCCTCGATGCAAATGTCCCATTTGGCCCCTGTGAACATCTGAAACATAATATGTCTTGCCTAATTGAGCCCATAGGTGAAAATTGGGTATATTTTATAGTAGTATATATTCATATATGCTACAAATTAGATTATAGGAGCATTACAATGTAATGATTGATAGATAAGGACCTTCACTTGTTATAGACTAAAACCAATTTCCTCTTTACAAGACACTTTTCTTCCAAAAGTAGAACAAAACCCTTGAAATGAAAAAAAGTTGCATTTATATATCAAGCATAATTGAGATGACACATCACCTAAGACCTATCCCTAAGTGTAAGTGCAGATAAAAAAACAATTTTTTGTACAATAACATTTGTAAATGTGTGGTGAATGTCCAATGACAGGTTGAATGATGTCTAACATGAAGGAAAAGTGGTTAGATTGTAGAAGATCCCTTAAAATCTACAATAGAGGATGATTGAAATATTTTAAAGTGACAAAAGATGTTTTAGGCAACAATAAATAAGCATGGCCTCCATGCCAACCAACCTACAGGACCTAGCAAAGTATTCATAATACCGTCTTGGAGTATTCAACTTTGGAAATGGTAGATGAAGTAGTTGGAAGCATTAACGGTGACTCTTGAGTTGAAAATATGCCTTTAAAAAACTATGTTGGAGAAATGGTGGTTCAAAGAACCTTTGTTAGAGCCAACAATGGTTCTTAGAACTAATGAAAATATTGAACCATAACACTTCACTAATCCCTTGTTGGAAATAAGATTTGGTGTTGGTTTTGAAAACCACCAAAATTGTCGGAGCTAAACTTTCTTTGCTTCTTTTATTTTTCTTATTTAACAAACCTTGTCGGCGCACATTGAAGTTTTGAGAACCTCACACTAGTAGAATTTGGAAAATAAATGACTAGGTGACTAAAACTTTTAGTCACAACAATTAAAAATGACTAAATTCTACTACTTTTTTGCAACTCAACTATAAATGAGTAAATAAATGACTAATTTGGTCATGGACTAAAAAATTATTTAGTCATACAAATAAAAATAACTAAATAGTTAGTCACACAAATACAAATAAGACAAAATTTTTAAAAAATATTTTGAGAAACATAGGGTGGGAGTGTATTGCGCGTGCAATTCATTATTCAGTTAGCCTCGCACTTAAAAAATACATTGGCCTGGGTATTGCATATTGGGAAATAAAAATTGTTTGGAGAGGACCTGAAGACTTTTGAAAAGGTAGGCAAGGGCAAGGAATTATGATTGTGCTGCAATGAATTTAAAGTCGACGAGGCCCTCTGTAACGAGTCAGATTTGGGGATGCCCTCCGCAATGAATTCAGAGGTAATTTGAAACCCTCATTACATTAAACACACAATCTATAACCTTCTGATTGGAAAATTACAATAGTTACAATCTACTGCTCTTAATAATGTTCTTTTGCAATCTTGCCACTATTCTACTTCATAATGTGTTCAAGCTAAATATAATACAATTTGGGTGTCAGTTCCAAAATAGAATTTTCTGAAACAATTTTGATACGTTTTCACTACAAGCGAAAACTATCCTTGTGCAAAGAAAACATGTGCTAGATTTACCCACACATCAGGAATCTGAACAAAAATGTTTCCTACTGTAGCTTCTTGTACTTGTATAAAAATTTCCTTTGCAATATCAAATTGACCCATTTTAGCTAGCACAATGGTTGCCCCATTTGCAACGTAAACATTTCATGGTCTCTGTAACAACACTTTACAATACAATTCTCTAGCCTTCTCAAGATTTTGTGCCTCCACCTTTGTATCCCTCCTCTCATTGCAAAAATCTATAAAATAATTTCAATTTCCAAGTGAAATGTCAACATAAGAATTATTTTCATCTGATTCACTTTGTGTAGATTTAATTGTTTCTTTTGCTTTAAGTCAGTCATTTATTTTTAATTCCATTTTTCCAAGCAATATAGATAAATCATTTGATGAGTTTTTATCCACCTTAAGTGCATCCCCAATCAATTTTAGAGGCTTACTTGGATCTCATTCTGAGCCTGAACCATGGTTGCAAGACCTAGATATGCATCCACATAATTAGGACACTTGAACAATATTAGCCTGTATTAAATATTTTCTTTTTCAGTATCATGTAGCTATTCAAACAACCAAGCAAGATTAAATAGTGTTGTGACTTTATCCCATGGTAACTCATTTGAAACACCACCTTCTTCTATTCGATCGAATAATTCCATATCCTTAAAGAGCACAAGAAAAACTAAAGAATTGGCACTAGGGCTTTTATTTATGAATTCAACCCAAATGCCATTTCCTAATGCCTCCATAAATTTTTTTTGAGCCAACTCTAGTTCATCACGCTCAAAATGAAGAACCCCAATATTGTTTAACAATTGAATGGGTACTTCTTCTCTACTCTTCTTGAGAAGAGACTTTGTTGTCTTAAGAGAATCTAAGGTTGCACTGGGGTCTGATGATATTAATAACTCACCCATAGTGAAATGGATGGGCATCACATGGATCTATGCAAGTTACTTTCCTTAAAATTTCCAAAGCCTTCTCTACCTACCCTTGTTGAGCATATATATGGCCTACAACTTTTAAGATCTCACAATTCTCAAGGTGGACCTCCAGAACCTTTTTAAAATTTGAGAGAGAACTCTTAAGATCTCCCAACTTCAATTGAACCTGTAGTATACTAAAATGCACAGCCTTGCATTTTCACACTTGTTTGGGCCCGACTTGCTTTATTTATCCCTATTTATGTCTTATTGTCTCCTATTTTTCATCCAAAATCCCTATGTTTTATATCTTTTTTGGCTAATCTTGACATTCTCCAATGGATAAATGATGATTTAATGATTTTATCTGAGTGCCCCTAATTTTTGGGTTTGGAAAAAAATGCCACCTAGGGCGTCCTTGTCCCTCAAAGGTCTTGGGACCCTGATTTTGATGTATATTAATTGGGCCCCTTTTTGGTGTTTGTCCCAAGTTTTATGCCTTGGGACTAAGACGCCACCTAGGGCGTCTTAGTCCCCCTTGAGGTATTTTTCAGGATTTAATTTCAAATTCTAGTGGGATTTAGCCTCCTTTAATTAATGAATTCATATGTTAGCTTGGTGTGGTGTAATTTTAGGATATTAAGCATAGATAAGTATAAATACAAGGTTCCTTCACTCATTTTTCATAACAAGCAATTTAAACATCCAAGCATTCAAGCATTCAAGAGCAGTTCTTCAAGCATTTGGATCCATCATCAAGATTCAATCATCATATCAAAGATATTCTTGCATCATGTGTGTTGTTGTGCTAACATTTGTGATTTAGGGTTTTAATTCAAGCAAGCAATTCAAATCCATGTCTATCAAGTTTTCCTTTGATTCAAGATCCATATCCATTGCAACCATTTCACACAAGTTTGTAGACTTTATAACAAGGTTTTGGTGAGTTGTAGCATTGCATGTTGTTCATTCATCATTTCCCTTCATTATTTAATTTCATTTAAAGGTTTAATTACCAACAAGGGGTTTGATAAAGACAAAGCACCATTCACTAACAATCAACAAGTTTTTCCTCTTGCATATTTGTGATTGAAAATCTAGGTTGGAGAGTTGAAGATCATTTGAAGTACAAAGTTGCAAAGTTGTATTGCAAAGTTTTCATCTTCACAAAAACTCACCTACAAGCCAAATCTGAAGTTTTCAAAACCCAAGATCAAAGAAGAAGGAAGAGAAGACATCAAGCCTCAGGACCACGCTCAGAAAATTCAAAAATTTAGATTGGCACTAAGACAATAGTAAAGTTGACTTAGTCCTCTTGAGGGTATTTTTTAGAAGTTCTTCTAGATCCGGCTTCGACATCTGAAGATTCTGCATCTGCCCCAAGAAATAGCAGTGAGACTAAGACAGTGGGAAAGGCATATTAGTCCCCCATAACACATTTTGGAAGCTTTTTTACATTTCTAGAATCCTCACAGCATCTCCAGACTTCCAAGGTACATACATCCTAACTCCCTGTTGCATAGTTTCATCATTTGCATCTGTCAGCTTGCATTATTATATTTTGTGAGTTGAATGCTTTTTTTTTTCCAATCATTTGCTCGGTGGTGAACCCCTTAAAGCTAAAAGAACCCCCTCCTAGGCCCTCCTTGTTGAGAATTGACTTGCCTTGTGAGGTTGATAGTCAATCCAATTAGGAATCCTAGGACATTATTGAATGATTATGTGAGAAGAGTGATACTATTAATCACCTTTTTCACCACAATTCATTTTGGTGAAACCGAGTCTTTTGAGCATTCACTTTCTGATTTGGAGTTCATTAAAGTCCTAGATCTAGATTGCATTCATTCTTGAATTGCATATTGTATTAGTGAAATTGCATCTAGGGTTTCTCATATTTAGTGAATATTGAATTTAGGGTTTCTCTATATTTGCATTAGTGTTCCATATAGGTTGCATTTTTTCTTGCATCATTTCCTCATTTCCTTCATTTAAACTGAAAAGTACTGTTCACTCTATCTTGAATTTGCATTTTAGAAACATTCTTATTTCATTCAAACTGAAAAATTGCATTAACTTTGCATTCAATTGCTTGTTATTAGTTATTTTTTCTCACATTCATTTGTATATTTTCCTATTTCTCAACATCAACATCCCTACAGGAAACCTTTGAACACTGTGATAATCTAGAATTCTCAATATTTTTCACAAAATCCTCTGGAGTAGGACTAAAACTCCCTACTTGGTGTCTTAGTCCCTCTTAGGGTTTCTGGCTCAAAATCCTCTCTCTGTTGTTTGTTGTCTATATCAGTCCTTGGAACTTCAAAATTTCAACAGTAGGACTAAAACACCCTTACTAGCGTCTTAGTCCCTATTGAGTTTGACTTTCTAGTTTTTCAGGACCTGAAATTGCTTTTTTGTGCTTTTGTTGGCTACTTTCAGTTCTCTATTTCAATTTGCAAAATTGTTGTCATTCCAATTTCTTTCATTTCAAGTGTAATTGCAAGCATAGGATATTGTGTTCATTGCACTTTCTATGGTTTATCCCTTGTATGAGTTGTAGTACTTGGTGTCCTATTTCTAATACTGTGGTTAGACGAAGTGCGAGACTCATAGAATCCCGTGATAAAACACTCATTGTGGATCTTGGGTTATCAAGCTCTCTTACTTCTGGTGTTGGTATTAGTTCACTAGGTATGGACCATACCTTTGATACCTCTTTTTCTATGCCTACCTTACCTACAAGTGCTATGCCAAGTGTTCAAACAATGGTTGATCATATCCCTCAAGAAAACATAATGAAAATGCATGAAGAGCTAGCTCATTTACAAGATAGTGTGAGTACTAAAAATATTTCCAACACTGTTATACCTGCCATAGATAGTATTCACCGCATGATGGAAAGTGATGAAGGACTAGAAGTTGTACGTAACATAGCTCACATCTTTGGAAAACATCTTCCTTCCACCACTAATGGTGCTCAAGCTTCAAACAATGTGCAAAGCCAAGGAGGAAATCAAACTCCTCCCCTCTCAACCATAACATCCATTCCAACCTATACCAATTCTCAAGTGATCACAACGATGCAACCAACTAGTAATATCCTTCCCACCTCAAACATTTCCACTAGTGCTCCTTATAACTATGTGGCATCTAATCTTATATCTCCTCTTGTAAGCAATTCATTCACTGGTCCTTCCAACACATACACACAACCACCATATTCACCTCCATCGCAAACCAAGAGAAATGATTCTATCATTAACCACCTTTTACAAAGCCTTTCATACATTCAATGATGAGTTTCTACCATAAATCAAAAATCAAAATGGTCCACCTTCATACTATGTCAAAAGTAACCCACTATCCTTGGAGATATTGAGAACTCCGGTGCCACAAGGTATAGAGATCCCTAGATTTGAGAAATATGGAGGAAAGGGGGATCCTACTAATCATGTTAATGCCTTTATTCCTTTGTGTAGTGACTTTATCCTTGAGGACAAACTTTTGGCTAAACCTTTTCTCTAATCCTTGAAAGACATTGCCTTGGACTAGTTTTCTGCATTACTAAATAACTCAATTCGTTCATTCAATGAACTTGTTGAGGCCTTTATTAACCATTTCCAAGTGCATATGGTTCATGAAATAACATTAACTGATTTGATGAGATGTAAGAAAAATGAAGGTGAAAAATTCACTGACTTTAATTCACGCTACCAATAGCTCTATTCCCAAATTAGTGTGAAGATTCTCAATTCCCACCTTCAAAGATGTTCACAAAAAAATTGCAAAGATAAGAGACAAGCTCACCATGATGAAATTCCCTTCCTTCATGCATTTATGCACTTCCCTTTGAGATTATTGAAATTTCGTAGGTAGTAGTGAACCGAAAACCACCTCTACCCATCTTGAAAAGTTGGAAGTTTCAAACCAAAAAACCTACCAACCTAAAGTTTAGATGACAAAATAAAAATTTCCTTCAACTAAATTCTACCTCTCAACCTACTCAACCAATTGATACCCAAGTAGTTGCTATAAAGAAGAGTAATCCTTATATCTTTGGGGATCCGCAAAGACAATTTACACCATTACCTAACACACTTCACAACATTATGACCCAGGTATTAAACAAAAACATGCTTACCTTACCTCCTGTTTGACCTATTGACCCTAGCAAGCCATTACCACTAAGCTTTAGAAACAATGCCTATTGTGCTTACCACCAACAAAAAGGACATGATACAAAACATTATAAGAATCTTAAACATCTTGTGCAAGACCTCATTGATTCTAATCATATCCAAATTGGAGGTGTGAATGACAAAGGTAATAAGTCTATAGCTCCTCCTAACCAAAACTTACAAATCTTTACCAATCCCATGCCCAACCATAATATTTCATTTGTTAAGGCTAGTGAAACTAAGCCTAATGTGATAAATGTTGACACAGATGATGAGAATATAAGCAATAATGAAAAAAGTCCTATGGATGATGATGAACAGAGTCCTATGGATACTAATGACCAAAGTCCTATTAATACAATGATAGGAGTGATTGAAATCGATCCTTGTAAATAGAAAACCATAATGCCCACCAACATTACTTTCTCTTCAGAAGAAACAATCAAACATGCACTTGATGGTCCTCTTTACACAACTAGTAGAATCAATAACATGCCCACTCCTGGGATTTTAATTGATCCCGTATGTGGAGAGAATGTGATCACAGAAGAACTATTATATGTGCATGAACTTACTCAAGATAGATATGATAAACTGAAAGCATGGATTAAAACGCCTGATGGTTTTGCTTGTGCTACGATAGGATTGATCACACTCCCTTTACAAGGACCAATGAAATTAAATGTATCATTATCTATCTATCCAATTCAGACCAATTTTTTCTGAAGTTGGGCTACAAATGGCTTAGCTCCATGAAGGCGGTCCCATCTATTGTCCATAAGTACTTAAAGTTTCCAATCAACAATGAAATATTCAATGTCAACCATAGTGGCTTTAGACCCCCATCTTCCTGTGGAAAATTTTCCTTAGATTATTTTTGGATTGAGCCTATGGAACCTATAAGACTCCATGAAGACTTCCTTTTCCTATCCTACCAAAATTTCAAAACAAAATGCATAGCTAGATTATCCCTTGAGAATTTTCCTCCACCCATGATTGAACCTCCATCCCTTGAAGAAAACAATAGTGAGCCTAAAGCCCTTCCAACAAACCAAGACTCATCCATGAAAAATACCTTGCCTATTTCTTATAAAAGGCCTAGAGAAAACCAAACAAGTCTTAATCCACCTCCTAAACAAATTTATAAAGCCAAAGAGAAAGTGGTTGAACAACCTTCCATGGTTTCTTTTGTTCTTCCCTCACAAGAAGAAAATGAACCTATGGTTGACAAACCCGCTCCTATGCAAACAAAACTTGAAAATTGTAATAAAATGAATAAAAATGCTAAAGAGCGTAGGAATAGACATCGTGCTATTGCTCAAAAGATGAATGAAGAAAACAACATTGAAAATCAAAATCTGAACTTGACAAAAGCAATAAACGATGACCCTCATCTCTTAGCAGAACAAATAGAAGTTATGTATCCAACACAAAAAGGACCAAAACCCTCTATGGATATTATCATTTGTCCTCTTGTTGTGGTTAACTTGGATGCTGATGAGGAAACTGCTAAAATTGATGAGCAAGTGCATAATGAGTTGAATTTGCTATTTTCCTCTTTCATGAGCTTAAATTATAACAATCGTGATGATCTTTCTAAACTGGGTGATGCACCACGTGTTGAACTTGGTGATTCTCCTAGTATAACACCTGATGTTGTCCCTCTTGCTAGTAATCTGCATTATGTATATATTGAACAAGACCGGGATGTGAATGACCTGCTGGATGGTTGACTCTCATGTTTTTTACTAGTCTTTTATCTTTTCTTTTTCTTTTGCTTTCCTTTTTTTTATTGCATGTGTGTAATGTGATCCCCTATGATGTTTTGTTTGATGTTTTCTCTCTCTATGTGCATTCCTCTATTTGTAGCTTCATTCTTCTATATGTCATATACTTTTTCCTTTTCATTGATCTTTTATCTTTGCTTTTCATTTTCATTTTTGTTTTGTGTTTTCCTTTTGGGGATGATGCAAGGCATCGAGACACCCTATGTCTCTTCCATGTTGACCCAAAATATTTTTCATTATCTATGCTTTTCATTTTCTTTTGTCTTGTGTTTTTCTTTTGGGGATGATGCAAGGCCGAGACATTATGTTTCTTCCATGTTGACCCAAAAGGTTTTTCATTTTTTTCACTCTCTTTGTGTCATTCTTCCAGTTCTATGTGTATTTGGGGAATGATGATAATTGAGCTCTCTAATATCATTGCAGCAAAGACATATACTAACCGAATCCATAGATCCCTTATGTGTTTTTGGGGGGGAAACCTCTTTTCCTTTTTCATGTTTGGCTACTTTAAAGTAATTGCTCACAACATGGTGTTAACAATTTCTTTAAAGTGGGGCCATACATTGGCATTATTTCATTTGCATTTTTCCTTTTCATGTTCCTTGATGTGATTTTCTTATTTCATACAATGTGTTGTTGCTCTTTGTGGTGACATTGGGGGTAATGTCCTTCAAGAGCTTGATATATCTTAGCATATTGCATTCCTCTTAGTGGTGATGTGACACACTACATTCCCTAAGTTGTGAATCTTTTATCCTTTGATTGGTCCTCTCTTGGAGACATTAGGCATGATGTCCCCTAAGAATAAGATGTCACATGAACTAAGTAAAATCCATTGGCACATCCATCTTTCTTGTTGTGTTTTCCTTTTATTATTTATTAAAGTCATGGAGGTATGGATTTGATATGGTCCCCTGGGGCTCACCTAGTGAACACCTAGCTTCACTAGCCCGTGTGAGCATGCATTTTCCTTTTGTACCTTTTTAAAGTCATGGAAGTATGGCTTTGATATGGTCCCTTGGGGCTCACCTAGTGAACACCTAGCTTCACTAGCCCTTGTGAGTGTGCATTCTTCTTTTTGTCCTTATCATAGTCATGGGGGTATGACTTTTATATGGACTTCCTGGGGCTTACCTAGTGGACACCTAGCTTCACTAGCCCTTGTGAGCATGCGCCTTTTTTGCATTGTGGACAATGTGTTCCACTTGTAAACCTTTTGGAAAAACATCCTAGACCCAATCCATCGTGTTGGATAGCTAGCCGAAGCTTGATCCATTGAATTTTTCTTTTTCCTTTTCTTCTTTCCTTTTTCTTCTCTTTGATGGTGTATGTTTGCAATCTAGTTATGGCTTCATATATCATTTGCATGTGTGTTCCTTTGTGCCTATGTTATTTTTCCATAAGATCTTTATCCTAGGGGCTTGGCCACCCTCTTGGTTATTGCCATCCTATCTTACTAGCATTCGTACATTTGAACGCATCTTGATTGTGTGGTTGACTACTTTAGTGTGAGTTTGAAGCAAGTTCATCCTCTCACTAAAGTGGGGGCTAAATGTTGTGTAGTAAAATGCATACCCTTTCATTTTCACACTTTTTTGGGCCCGCCTTGCTTTATTTATCCCTATTTATGTCTTAATTGGTCCTATTTTGCATCCACAGGCCTTATAAATTATATATTTTCTAGCTAATCTAGACATTCTCTAATGGATAAATGATGATTTAATGATTTTGTCTGAGTGTCCCTGATTTTTGGATCAGGACTAGAATGCCACCTAGGGCATCTTATTCCCCCAAAGGTCCTGGGACCTTGATTTTGAGGTATCTTAATTGGGCCCCTTTTTGGTGTCTATGTCCCAAGTTTTATGCCTTGGGACTAAGATGCCACCTTGTCCCCCTTGAGGTATTTTCGAGATTTAATTTTAAATTCTAGCAAGATTTAGCCTTCTTTAATTAATGAATTCATATGTCAACTTGGTGTGGTGTAATTTCAGGATATTAAGCATAGACAAGTATAAATACAAGGTTCCTTCACTCATTTTTCATAACAAGCAATCTAAGCATCCAAGCACTCAAGGATTCAAGAATTCAAGAGTAGTTGTTCAAGAATTTGGATCCATCATCAAGATTCAATCATCATATCAAAAATATTCTTTCATCATGTGTGTTGTTGTGCTAACATTTGTGATGTAGAGTTTTGATTCAAGCAAGCAATTCAAATCCATATCTATCAAGTTTTCCTTTGATTCAAGATCCATATCCATTGCAGCTATTTCACACAAGTTTGTAGACTTTATAACAAGGGTTTGGTGAGTTGTAGCATTGCATGTTGTTCATTCATCATTTCCCTTCATTATTTCATTTCATTTCAAGGTTTAATTACCAACAAAGGGTTTGACCAAGGAAAACCCCCATTCACTAACAATCAACAAGTTTTTCCCTCTCTTGCATATTTGTGATTGCAAATCTAGGTTGGAGACTTGAAGATCATTTGAAATGAAAAGTTGCATTGCAAAGTTTTCATCTTCACAAAAACTCACCTACAAGCCAAATCTAAAGGTTTAAGAACATGAGATCAAAGAAGAAGGAAGAGAAGACATCAAGCCTTAGGACCATGCTCTGAAAATTTAGAAATTTATATCAGAACTAAGAAAACAGTAAAGGAATAATAGTCCTCCTAAGGTTATTTTTAAAAAATTCTTCTTGATTCGGCTTTGACATCTGAAGATTTTGCATTTTCCCCAAAAAACAACAGGGAGACTAAGAAAACAATAAGGGAGGTTTAGTCCTCCATAGCACATTTTGGAAGCTTCTTTGCATTTTTAGAATCCTCACAACATCTCCAGACCTCCCAAGTACATACTTTCTAACTCCCTGTTGCATAATTTCATCATTTGCATTTGTCATTTAGCTTGCATTATTAGATTTTGTGAGTTGAGTGCTTGTTTTTCTTTTCCAAGCATTTTCTTGGTGGTGAACCCCTTAAAGCTGAAAGAACCCCCTCCTAGGTCCTCCTTGTTGAGTATTGAATCACCTTGTAAGGTTGATAGTCAATCCAATTAGGATTCCTAGGACATTATTGAATGATTGTGTGAGAAGAGTGATACTATTAATCACCTTTTTGACCATAATTAAGAACCTATCCACAAAATCCTGTAGCCTCTGGCTTTCCTTGACTGATGCCATGTAGTAGTGGCCAGTGGTGTGATAATCACCCTTACTATGATAAGATCATGTAAGATTATAATATGAATGAGATTTCATGAGAGGGTGGTCAGTTGAAACAAGAGTTGTCTCAGTTAATTGTTTCACAAGAAAATGCTGCCCTGTGAAGAAAACATGGTTTGCTAAATGATTCAATGTCATAGCATAGTACGGGTATAATTCAAAGGCTCTATGCATCTTTTCTATTCCTCCATGAACACTACCTTTTTCACTAACTATGAGAATCCTACAAGTAAAAAATGCACAAAACTAACCATAGAGATTTATGTAGAGGAAAAACATCATTTCCTAATGCCTCCATCAAAGTTTGTTGAGCCAACTCTAGAACTCATCACACTCAAAATGAAGAACCCCAATGTTGTTTAACAATTCAATGGGTACTTCTTCTTTGCTCTTCTTTAGAAGAGACTTTGGCGTCTTCAGAGAATCTAAGGCTACATTGGGGTCTGATGATATTAATAACTCACCCATCTTGATAAATGCATGGGCATCATGTGTATCTATGCGAGTTTCCTTTCTTAAAATTTCTAAAGCCTTCTTTGCCCTTGCTGAGCATATATATGGCCTACAAATTTTAAGCTTTCACAGTTCTCAGGGTGGACCTCCAGAACCTTTTCAAAATTTGAGAGAGAACTCTTAAGATCTCCCAGCTTCAATTGAACCTGTCCACAAAATCTTGTGGCCTCTGGCTTTCCTTGAATGATGCCATGTAGTAGTGGTCAGTTGTGTCATAATCACCTTTACTATGATAAGATCATGCAAAGATATAATATGAATGAGATTTCATGAGGAGGTTGGTCAATTGAAACAAAGAGTTATTGTCTCGATCCAACTATTCCACAAAAATGTTGCCACAATGAAGAAAAAATAGTTAGCTAAATGATTCAATGCCATTTGCATAGTACATGTATAATTCAAGGCTCTCGCATCTTTTCGATTCCTTCATGAACACTACCTTTTTCACTAACTGTGAGAATCCTACAATTAAAAAGTGCACAAAATTGACCACAAAGATTTTTCCCCATTTCAAACAACAAAATTGCCAAAAAAAAGCATTTAAAACCTACAAAAAATGAAAATAAAATCATGTTGATTTTTGTGCCAAAAATAAACCATGAGACCATAGCTTGTTGCTTACTATTATGCTTTGATAGATTTTTTCCAAGCATCCATAGATTTTTTGAAATCACTTGTTTTAGGTTTTTAGCCATAGCAACAAGGCAATGAACTATTTGATAAAATGATTTGGTAGACATGTATGAAAAATGTGGTAGCAAAGACAAGGCAATGAAATTTGGAAAAAATGCCTCAAAGAAATGTGGTCTCATGGTGATGGAATGCTATGAAAAATTCCATGACAAGCGAATTGTTATGGATTGTCATGGCATTCCATCACCATGAGACCACATTTCTTTGAGGCATTTTTCCAACCAATTCACTGCCTTGTCTATGCTATTCCTTACTATTATGAATTGATAGATTTTTTCCAAGCATCCATAAATTGTTCGAAAGCACTTGTTTTAGGATTTTAGCCATAGAAACAAGGCAGTGAACTATTTAATAAAATGCTTTGATAGACATGTATGAAAAATGTGGTAGCATAGACAAGGTAGTGGACTTTTTGAAAAAATGCCTCAAAGAAATGTGGTCTCATGGAATGCCATGACATGCAAATGCAATTGGTAGCTGCTCCTAGTTATTAAGTATGCAATGTGAAGTAATTGCATAACTTCTTAGGTTGAATTTGTAAAAAATATATTGTAATTGAAATTTTGTCATCTATTAGCATCTAGTTATTAGTTATGCAATATGAAGTAATGCTTAAATGAGTTTGAAAGATGTCAATGCAATGTAATCAACAATTTGAATATAAACTACAAAAAATTATTTTTTACAATTCATTAGTTAAAATATATTTTCTCTCTATAACTCTATTGCTATGGAAATGCCTTAATTCAATTAAAAAAATATAGTTTTTGTCTCTTAGTCTACAATTTTTTACATTTTGTCATCTATCAACATCTAGTTATTAGTTATGCAACGTGAAGTAATGCTTTGAGTTTGAAATATGTGCAATGCAATGTAATCAACAATTTGAATATAAACTACAAAAATCTATTTTTTACAATTCATTAGTTAAACTATCTATTTTATATGTTCTCTATAACTCTTTTGCCATGGAAATGCCTTTCAATTAAAAAACATTTTTTTATCTCTTATTCTACAATTTTTTGTTGCTATGTGTAGAATATTATAGATGGATCAATGTCGAAGTATGACAATAGATCAATACCATGCATTTGATGAGAGAGTAGTTGATGAGAGGGACATGGACAAATATCCATGTCCATGTAATGACTGTCTTGGTGGAAAGGTGAGAAAAAGAAGTTTGATTTATCGACATATGATAAGATATGGTATAGTGGTATAAGCCCTTGGGATTACAATTATTATGAAGATATGATAGAATTGTAGAGTGTGATAGATGAAGAGGCAACAAACATGGATGAAGTGGCACCAAACATAGATGAAGAGGAAACAATGTTAGATGAAGGGTTTGAAGTTGATAGAATGTTGAATGAGGGTCTAAACGATGATTGGGACAAGTTGATGGAGGATGCTTTAAAGCTTGTGTATGTTAATTGCAAGTTAATTCATTTGATAAAAATCCTTCAAATTCTTAACTTGCAAGTGGTATTTGGTTGGAAAAATGAGAGTGTAGATCAATTATTGGCATTATTAAGTTCTTTGTTACCACCTTGTCTCCACATTACCAACAAAACAAAGTTGATGTAAAAAGGAAATCACTAAGCTAGGATTAGGGTATGAAAACATCCACACATGTGTGAATGGTTGTGTGTTATTTCACAAGAATCTTGCAAGTGAGAGTGAATGTCTGAAATGTCATGAAGTGAGGTATAGACAAGGGTTGAAATTAGCTATGGTTCCTAGAAAGGTTCTTTTCCACTTTCTTGTAATCCCACAATTACTCTGAATGTATAGATGCATAGACATTGATGAGCTTATACAATGGCGTGCCCAAAATAAGAGCACTGATGAAAAAAAACATGTGCTTGATTCTAAGATGTGGATGGAATTTGATAGCAGATGACCCGATTTTTCTCAAGATCCTTGTAATATAAGGTTGGGTTTGGCTCTAGATGGGGTGAACCCATTCTCAGATCAAAGTAATAAATGGTCAACTTGGCCAGTGTTTTTAATAAATTATAACTTTCCTCCATGGTTAGCAACTAAACCATTTTTCTTAATGCTATCATTGATTATACCAGGAAAGAAAAGTGACTTCAGATACAATTGATGCTTATCTAGAGCCATTATATGATAAGCTATTGGAATTGTGGAAAGTAATTGAAGCAATTCAATCTTTTAGGGATGGTCATTCAATCAAATTCACTTTAAGAGCTTCCTTATTGTTTACGATTTGTGATCTTCCTACATATGGCACATTGTCTAGTCTCAGTGTTCATGGATACCATGGATGTCTTGCTTGCAACTTTAAGGATTTTTTGAGGCACTCAAGAAGTTTGTGTAAGTATATTTATTGTGGACATCATGCTTACCTTAAAATGGATAATCCATATTGCAACAAAAAACATGGTTCAATGGTCAAGAAGAGAATCGTGAAGCACCATTGCTAATAATAGGTGATTACATTGTTGAGAATGGACAAAAAAGAATGTCACTTATTGAAAATGACGAGATTTCTAGTAGTAGATATGATCCATGTAGTGAAAAAAGTGTAAAAAGGTTGTGCATATTCTATAAGTTGTCATACTTTAAGGATATATCCATTAGGCATACTGTTGACTTTATGCATACTGAGAAAAATATAGCCTATGCTATTATAGAATATATTTTTGGTGCTTTCGATACTATTTCATCACATGAAGGATTTCGACAACTAAAGATTCATCAAAATATTTGGGTTGAAAAATATGATGATGAAAAATATAGAAAACCTAGTGCTCCTTATGTCTGGACAAAGGAACAACATGCATAATTCTTACAGTTGATGTCTCAAACTCGCTTTCCCACTGGATATGTAAGTAGTAGTATTAGAAGCCAAACTGACATTAAAAACTTAAGAGGCCTCAAGACCCATGACTATCATGTCATAACAAGAATATTTTACCTATTATGGTAAATATATTAAGTTTGGCAAATGGGCCAAGATTGGTAGTTATAAGGTTGGGCGTAATATTAAAGAGAATGAGTTTACACGTATTAGATCCTTCAAAATTTCATAGTTTGAGGGAGGAGGTTGTTGAAGTCCATTGTCTATTGGAATGGGAATTTCCACCAACAATATTTAACATTTCTATGCATATTTTGATACATCTTGAATATAAACTAGAGCATTGTGGCCCAGTAAGAATGAGATGAATGTATCCTATAGAATGATATATGAAGGTTTTGAAAAAAAATTGTTCATACTAGGGAAAAATTGGAAGGCAACATGTCTGAGGGATATTCAATGCAAGAGGCCATGGGATTTTGCACAAAATATATGAAGGATTTAAAAAATGTCAATCGAAATGTATGGGATGATGATAAAGAAGAGACAGTTGCATGTGAAGTATTAGAAGGAAATGGATGTCACTTCAAGCTATCACATCAAGAAAGAAGTGCGATACATGGCTATATTCTTCAAAACACATCTTTGTTTGATAAGTGGCGTAGGTTAAAAAAAAATTACAACATAATTTATTTACTCAATTTCATTTACACATTTATATTATTAATCTTACTATTTGTACATTAACATTCTATGTAGAAAATATGAAGACAATCAATCTTGGATGCAACATCGACCTCAAAAGTGCATACGTTATGCTAATTTGGTTGGAGGTGATTCTTTTCCAAAATTTGAAGAATGGATTGCTAATGCAGTCAGTGATGCAAAAGAAGAAGATCAAGATATAACAATGGAGGAAAGTGAGCTTTCACAATCTCCACATTTATGGGCTATTCATTTCAGTGGAATGTGGGCCTATGGTAGTCATTTAAGAGTGGAAGAAAAAGACAAAGGAAAGACAAATTGTGAT
Organism: Sequoia sempervirens; assembly: GCA_007258455.2. Lineage (NCBI taxonomy): Eukaryota > Viridiplantae > Streptophyta > Pinopsida > Cupressales > Cupressaceae > Sequoia > Sequoia sempervirens. The sequence goes on from VDFB02295649.1 coordinate 40,911, forward strand.
TGTGTTGTTAGTGTTGAATTTCTTCATGAAACTGAGAATTTTTTTATGTTGGATTCATCCAAGAAATTATTCATGAAGACATAAATTAGTGTACTGCAGGCAAGGGAGTTCAAGGGGAAGACTCTAACTATTATTTCGTCAGTAAGTTCATAGAAACCCTCTGTAGCAAGTGTATAAGAATTGAATTTGCTTCTACAAGTATACACTTAAAGAAATCAAGTAGGAGTAAATTCTTCATCATGCCACCCAAAATAAACTATAGCTATAGTTGGTCGTTCAGATTACATTTATAATCAAGTAGGTAGTCGGTCGAAAGTGCCATCTATCGAATTTAATGGATTAACTTGCTAAACCCCACCGCCCATTCTTATTAGGGGAACTATCAGGTTGATTAATTCACTTATTAATGAACTGATTCATTGACAAGGTAGATTATAGAAGTGGGAGGATATAGAGTAGCCTGTTGGTCTCAAGGGCGGTGGGAGGATATAGAGATGGGCCTAACTTGGTAAGTAAAAAGGAAGATTGGATAGTTTCTAAAACAAAGAAGAGTTCCCTGCAACAATCCATTTTAGATGTGTTACCTAATTTTGTAGACAAAGGATTCAAAAAGGTGTTTAAAGATACAACCCATGGATTTAGAGACCCAATTATCCCTATCTCAGGGTGGGATCTATTTTGGTACTTCTATGAGAAAATGGATGACAATATTTTAGTTTCGAACCTTGGACCTTAGATTTGGCCAAATTGATAGTCTCAAATGTCTTCGTAGATGTTGAGTTTATTAACGTACTGGAAAAATATTATCACCCAGCTACCAGGACTATAAGAATGCCAGATGGTTCACCATTCGTGGTGCTGACTAAAGAAGCAATTACAAAGTGTTTTATGTTAAACAAGCAAGCTATCACTAAGATCGACTTGGAAAAAAGTGAGGATGATTATAGGAGATTGAGAAAAACCTATAGGAGTGATGAACTTCCTTTACACATGAAAAGGGGTGTAAACAATAGGAGGATACCTATCTCCCCCTCCCAAATTGAGCCATTTTCCATAGAAGAATTCCAAGTATATTTCAAAAGAACTTATTTTTCTTTCTGCCAAGTGCTTGGAATAGATGGTGAAGAGAGGATGCCAATCTATCTCATGATGATGGCAATGAAAATACAAAATCCTGAAGTGAACATTGAGTATGACTTGCTAAAATTGAGAAAGGGTTGCATGAGGGATTTTTGCAAGTAAAAGAGAACTTAGCTCCCATCACTTTTAGGAAATACTCTCTACTGTGTCATTTAATATTGTACCAAAACATAAAGAGATGGAATAAAAGAGTGTATTTGGGAATGACTAATAATGAAGGGAATAGGTTTCCTGTACAAAACTGGTGTTACATATGGGATAGTAGATGTAAAATTAGTGATTATGTAATATTTTATGATGATTTCATAATAAAGGTCATGGCTAGTATTGGTCATATTTCACCAAGATTTCCTAATAAAATCATGCAAGTATTAAAACCTTTAGCATTGAAGCCAAAGTAGGGACACACTCACAATTTTGGTGATTGGTTCTTCTTAGTAGATCAAATAGTAATAAGGGTCTATGGGTGTCCTCAAGCCCCACATGTTTTACCTAAATTTGTTTCTATTCGAATTGCATTTTTAGAATTTACGTGGAAAATGTTATGGATGGAGTAGGATGTTATGAAAGGATAGAAAAAGGGGACATTCCTCCCTAACCTTACTGAATGTGAGGAGCTCTCCATAGGGTTTGACACTCTTGAAGAACTGTAAAACTATTTGAAGATGAGGTATTCATTGAAGTCACAATGAGAAAGGGTCTTTGATCCTGAAGGGAACATTAATTTTATAAAGTAGACACTTCTCACTAGAGCTAGGATTACCCATGTAATGGATTATGAAGAAGATGCAATAAGAAATTGCTTAACACCTCATGAATTTTTCTAGAGGAAGAGGAAGTGGGAAATCATAAAGAGGCTTGTGGAGGAGAAGAAGAAAAGGGACACTTGATTCCAAGGATTCTATGTTGAAGAAGGGGATGGACTATCAAAATGATGAACATAATAATTGACAACTTTGAAATATTATATGTTGAACCAAAAAAGAAACCTGAGGGTCAGTCTTCAAAACCCTCCAAGTTGCCCATCAAACCAAGTGGTATTGTAATCATAGAGCCCCTACCAGACACTGCCACAATACAATCACAAGCATCCCATAAGTAACCAAGTCCTAAAAGGCAGAAGACACATGGAGTGGCCCCCTTAGTGAAATATGAAATAAGTGAAGGAGTAGGAGACACTGAAGAGGTAGCTGATGCACTTTTGAATTTTAAAGATGATGAAGTTGATCAACCACCGCCTAAGCTTGCAATTGATGCTCACAAACTAGAAGAAAGAGTGGATGAACATAGGCATAATGATCAAGAAGTGCATGATGATGAAAGGGTGATTGCTGCCCTTAGCTTTATTGAAGATGATGACTTTATTCAAACTCTCAAGTTTAAGGATTTTTGGATTAAGATGAAAATAGAATAATTTGAGGAGAGACTCCAAATTAATAAGATGGGCACTGAGGAGTCACAACATGACCAAATTGTTGCCCAATCTATTGAAGAACTCAAGATTAATGAAATTATTATTAGCCCCCAAGAAGCAAGAAAATTGGTCTTAGAAAGAAATATACTAATTATTCCTGGGATGGAGTTAAAAAAGATATTCTTATTGGATCAAGTAAGAAGCCAAGAAGATCCCATGTTGGTTTTTGAATTCAATTCAGATGAGGGAATGAGTGGCACAAGTTACAATCTGAGAATTGAAACCTTATCCTTTTGGACAAAGCATAAAAGAACAGAAAAACCAAGATTGCTTGATGTTGTACAAGAAATGAGAGGGATTTCCATGCTAAATACACTTCAAGACACATCATCATTGGAGGAAACTACTATGACAATGCACTCAACAGTGTTTACTAGTGCTACGGTTAAAGGTATGAAGCTTAGATTGGTAGAATATGAGAAAGCACAAACTGATCTAAATGATGAAGTGAATAGGTTATTCATAGAAAATGTGAAATTGAAAGAGCAGTTGAAGGGAGCAGGTCCTTCCCAAAGCGCAAAACTAATAGTATACCAACCCCTTGCCATCTAGACTGATATAGGTGCAATTACCGTTGAACAAGTAAATGTGCTAAAACAAGACATTGAGAAGTTGAAAAAGACTAATGAAGAAACAAAGGAAGGAGCAAAGAGAAAAACCCTCAGGGTATTGGAAAAGATCTTGGAGCATAGGGTTGAACTAATTGTGGACAAATTTGAAAATGTGTATGAATATTATGTCTCCTTGTCACAAGTAGTTGATTAGATAAAGGCCCATGTACCTATATTGGACCCCTTATTCAAGAACTGACAACCTGTATATCACACCTTAATAAATTTGTGCAAAATTTTACAAATGAGTGTTGAGGCCCCTACAACTTTAAAGCCTACTGAGAAAATGGTCTGAATGGTCATAGATGAATTTCAATACATATCTCCAAAAGACCAAAAGATCAAGGCAAGAATGGATTCATTTCACACACTCAAGCAATGGTTCATGCCTAAGATACTAAGGGATGATGTTCAACTGAAAGGCTCCAAGGATTGGATAGATGAGTTTAGCAATATTGTTCCCAACTGCCTCACTAATTTACAGAAGGATGGTGAGATAAATATTCACCGCCTTAATTTAACTTTGGATGGAATAATTGCACTGGATGTTGGATACTCAAAATTCATCACGGATGGCAAAGGGTTATTAGACAACAGATGGAAGAGTCACTTGGTCAACACATGAAAAATCCAGGAGTACAAATGGCCTCATGATTACATAGTATACCAATGGGAGCAGCCATATCTAGCTCCCCCAAAAGAATAGGCCTTGCAGTGAAGTACCAAGCCTTGCAGATACTATCATGGAGAGAGGACCTTGCCAAATCTGAATGATCATATGTACCTTATGATGAGTAACAGACTTTCGTATCTTGTGAGTGCTATGGACTTCAACATCTGATCATTTCTCTTCATTTCTCATCTTTCATTGCTTTTATGTAATCCTATGTAAACAACGATAATTAAGAATTTTTTATTTATGTTAAAAGTGGGTAACTGAAAAGACACTTTTTGACATGTCAATTACGAATATTTTTTGAAACGTATTGTAAAATATTTTTAAAGATCAATAGAATGAAGTTATAATTGGTGGCCGAATTTTGGTTTCAATTGTTTGTTGAAGTGAATTAATGAACGTTATCTTGTTGTCTCCAGTTTGATCTTTCCTTGTTATTTAAATCAATATATCAAGGGTATATCTAGTTTATCAAAACACATTTGCTGTCAAACAATTCATTTTTTACTACATTTTGGTGTCAAATCTTTGGTAATTATGGTTAGTTTTATTACATTCAAATTCTGAATTATGGGAAATTATATATAGTAGATAGATTGATGGTTGTTTGAATAGTGAAATTAACTCTCTTAGAAATTAACTAAAATATCTTTTCTTGAAATATCTAGAAGGATTATTTTAATTAAAGAGGATTTTGTGGTTATTTTTGTAACAATGATTAACAATAATTTTACAGTGTAGCTAGCTTGTTATTTTCATTCAAGATACAAGTCATGAAAGTCAAGCACATACCAAGAAGATAGTACTCTACTTCAAACCCTCAACCTCACTTAGTTTAGTCTGCTTTCATGGGGATATTAAGAAAGTTGCTAAACAATTAATATATATCATTTGTTGTTTGTGATGGAGAATCCTATGAGATCCAATATGGCAATGGATCAATATCCAATTTCTTAAGTAAAGATGATGTCACAATTAGGAAACTTGTTGTGAAACATTAGGTTAGTAATTTTTGGATGTTAAGGCTTCTCAGTTGAATATCAAAGATCTTTTCTCATCAAATTAATTTGGAATTTATGTATAAACAGATTCTTTCATGGTGCAGGTCTTTACTGAGACAACACATGAACTGGGGTTGACATTTTTGTTGTCTAAGTTTGATGGCATTCTTGGGTTTGGTTTCCAAGAAACTTCTGTTGATAATGTTGTTCCAGTTTGGTTAGTGTTGATAGCCTTCATTCTATAATGTCAACTTCATTCTATAATATGAGTGTATCACCTTTCTTAAACTTTGAACAAGGCTTTGAAATCAAGGGTTCAATACAACATATTTCAGGCATATGTTGAACACTCTGTTTAAGGCATTTTTTGACAAGACAACATTTTTTTAATTGATTTATCTTTTTGTTGTGTTTGGACTTACTTTTGTAAACTTGCAATATACAATACACTTTTATTCTTTTTGAATTGAGATTAATAGTAATTTTGTTGGTTGTATTGAGGAACAACTTTATTCGTGGCGAAAAAGGCAACACCCTGTTGCTTATATCAGATGACATGTTGCATATAAAGGAGGAAAAATTCTAGGGTTATTGTTGACTGTATTGAAGAAGAGAGCTTCATATATGGGACATGATCAACACTCTCCTTCTTGGATTCTACACATTACAACTTGCTCCGGGAAGATTGCCTATGTTGTAGAAGTTTTAAGAGATGAAAGGGGAATGTGCTACATTTTGGTGTCAAATCTTTGGTAATTATGGTTAGTTTCATTACATTCAAATTTTGAATTTTGAAAAATTATATACAGTAAATAGATTGATGGCTATTTGGATAGTGAAATTAGCTCTTAGAAATTAACTAAAATATCTTGTTTTGAAATATCTTGAAGGATTATTTTAATTAAAGATGATTTTGTGGTTATTTTTGTAACAATGATTAACAATAATTTTATAGTGCAACTAGTTTGCTATTTTCATTCAAGATACAAGTCATCAAAGCCAAGCACATACCAAGAAGATGGTCTCTACTTCAAATCCTCAACCTCACTTAGTTTAGTCTGCTTACATGGGGATATTAAGGAAGTTGCTAAACAATTAATATATATCATTTGTTGTTTTGCGAAGGAGAATCTTGTGAGATCCAATATGGTAGTGGATCAATATCTGATTTCTTAAGTAAAGATGATGTCATAGTTGGGAAACTTGTTGTGAAAGGTTAGTAATTTTTGAATGTTAAGGCTTCCCAGTTGGATATCAAAGATCTTTTCTCATCAACTTAATTTGGAATTTATGTATAAATGGATTATTTCATGGTGCAGGTCTTTACTGAGACAACACATGAACTAGGGTTGACATTTTTGCTATCCAAGTTTGATGGCATTCTTGGGCTTGGTTTCCAAGAAATTTTTGTTGATAATGTTGTTCCAATCTAGTTAGTGTTGATAGCCTTCATTCTATAATAGGTCAACTTCATTCTATAATCTGATCGTATCACCTTTCTTAAATTTTGAACAAGGTTATGAAATCAAGGGTTTAATATGCATATTTTAGGCCTATGTTGAACACTCTTTTTAAGGCATTTGTTGACAAGGCTACAATTTTTTAACTGATTTTATTTTCTCTGTGTTTGGAATTTCACTTTTGTAAACTCTGCAATATACAATGCAACTTATTCTTTTGAATTGAGACTAATAGTAATTTTGGATTACATTGGAGGCAAAAATTTCATTCATAGTGAAAAAAGGCAACACCTTTGTTGCTCATATCAAATGACACATTGCATATATAGGAGGAAAGATTCTAGGTTATTGTTGGATCGTGACAAAGGAGCAGAGCTTCATATATGGGACAATAAACAACACTTCCTCCTTGAATTCCTACACGCTATAACTTGCCTGAAGATTGCCCACGCCAGAAGTTTTAAGAGATGAAAGGAGCATGTGTTTGCATTGAAGGGCTCCAAGCATGCATTTCCATCATTGCAATTTTTTTTTGGAGAAGTTTCTTTCTTGTCATTTCTGTGCATTATAACTCAGATTTTCAATATTGTGACTAGAAATAAAAATTGTAATACTTTATTTCTAAGCATTTTTCAAGAAAGATAGATATTTTAGACTTGAAGTAAGATGTAAGAACACCTTTTTTAAAAAAAGTTTACGATTTTTCCTTCCTCAATGATTGTCTTATCAGGTGCAATTAATGATTGATGTATTTTGTGTTTTATGTTTAACTCAAATACCAATTAAAATGACTAAATATACTAATAATTGACATCAATTAATAATTAAATTGACTAAATATACTACCAATTGACAGAAATCAACGAACAGTGAATAAATATGACTAGATATATGACCAATGAAATCAATGAATAAAAATGATTAAATATACTACCAAATTGATCAAATGATGATTAAAATTAATGACTAAATACACTACCAATGCACATAAATCAATAAATAAAAACAACTAAATATGACCGCTTAATAAATAATCAATGACTAAATTAATGACTCAAATATATCGCTGAATAAAATGACTATATAAGGGACCATATTACAACAATCAATGACTAAATCAACAACTAAATATATCAATGAATAAAAATGACTAAAATATGTGACCAAATTACAACAATCAATGGCTAAATCAATCTAATTAAATATATTAGTGCATAAAAAATGACTAAATAAGTGACCAAATTAAAACAATCAATCCACTAAATCAACGCATTGTATCTACTAATTATGGTCAAACAAAAAAATTGAAAAATTCATCATCAATTATAAATGACTGGCAATATTTACTAAAATGATTAACAATGATTTTATATGCATATAGTTTGTATAGTTTTTAAGATACAATCATCAAAGCCAAGCCATACAAGAAGAATTTTACTTCTTAGAATGAGAGTTTTTTTGTGAACTTGTGAGAGAAATCATCTAGGACCTAAGCATGGTTATGCAAACCACTAAAAACTCTGACAAAACACTTGGTTGATATTTTACCTTGCCTTATAAATCATCCCTTGCTTCTTGTTGATGACTGAGACTCCACAACTAACCACTTGCTAAAGAAAGGAAAAAGGATGCCAAAGTCTTTAAGATTGGTGAAGAAATTTGGAAGAATGTGGGATGAAAGGGAGAAATTGGGCTTTGGGGATTAGGAGTGACACTTAACTCGTGCTAAGAATGAAAGAACATATTTAGAGAAGACTCGAAGGCCAACACTCGATGAAATGGACTTGGGTAGTTGGGAAAGAGGAAGACTTCGGGAATTAGGAGTCGAGAGGAATGTATATGGGAGTGGATTGAAAATAAGTAAGGGAACAAGGAGAAGACCAAAAACTTTCAAAAGCTCAAAAGAAGTTTACTTAGACAATTTTAGAATATGTTCTTCATTGGTTGTCGAGACTTGGGAATGTTGCCTACAACACACCTTCAAGAACATGAAGGTATAGGTAACATTGGCAACCTAAAGGCTCAAAAGACCGACAAAGCTAACAATTAGGTATTTCCTCAAGGACTTAAACTTTGTGGGTCGGGGAAACCTTAAGGTATACAAACAAAAAAGAATCGCCAAAAATATGAAAGCACGATAAATTCAACACAACCAAATTTTAAAAAATCTAAAACTTGAGTTTTTGCTACAGTAATGAAGATTTTTGCATGTGCTAACATGTGGGTCATATGCTAATACCAAATTAAATTGTTGAGGAAAAGGATTTGGTTGAAACTATCATAGTTGTGTAAAGCCAACATAAATGTGTTATTGTAAGAGAAAATGTCAACATATTGTAAGTGAGAAACATGAAGACCTTTTATAAACTATTTTGTAATTTTGGAAAGGAGGAGAATATATTTGGAAGACAAATAAACATGAAAAATTTATTATAAATATTGCTTTGCAAGGGTACCTTGTTTGCTTAGATTTTAGTGAAGAGGGCATTTAACTCATGGGAATTTCTCTAGTATGTATAGTGTATTTACACTTTTTAGTTTTTATATTGCTATGGTGAAGTTTGAATTTGTTGGTTGGACTTAAATTTTTATGAATTTCAAATGTAATTTTAACTTCCCAGACATGAAATTATATTATGATGCATATAGGTTATGATACATAGTAGCAATCTTGAGAGAAAATTAATGGTTTTTTTTTAAATTTATGATTTCTAGTATAGAATCTAAGGTTTAAACTACTTAAAACTAAAGAACACTTGATTCAAATGAGTGGATATTAAAGAAAAATACAAATGTATGCTAAATCATGCCTAATGATTGAATTCGAGTTTTAATGATCCAAAAAAGTAGAGAAGTTTGCGATCATTCAAATTTTAATTTGCAATTCTTAGCCTGTAATCCTAGAGACCTAATAAGATATACAAAGAACTGTATTTGTCTACAAATCTCAAAGCTATCTTGAGATTCCTCATAAATTTTATTGCGTAAAAGAATTATTAATAGTTCTATCCAAAAGAATGCATCATAAATAACAAAATGTTCATGATCAATTTATTCATTAACATTCATAATTCTTAATTTACAACCAATTTCATAATTCTTAATTTATAACCTATTTATTTGCATTTTTTATTTAAAAAATTACCCAAAACTTTTCCTTAAGAAAGACTTACATAGCATCCATTACATTATTCACACATAAACCTTAAAAAAGGTCACACTATTTATTTCTTATAAAAATTTAAAGACTAAAAACACTTAAAAATATATTTTGTAATAATTTTCTACGCTCACAATAAATAATTCAATTGATTGGATATAATGGATGACGATGATGGTATGTTTCTTAATTATGTCATCGTGTAAGGTTCAAACCCCTTAAGGTATGATATAAGAAATGAGGTTGATGAGGTAATACTCTCAATCTTTGGTTCTTAATAAAAAAAAAAGGGTATCAACATAAGATTGTACTATTTTTATAAAATAGAGAAGGTAGTGTCTTGGTGTAAAAATTATTGCAATTTAGGGGACATGACTCAATAGTTGAGCACCCTAACTTCGTGCTTCTCAAAATCTTACGTGAAAATTTCAGAGCACTCCCAATTTTTTACAACAACTTACTTGGCAAGTACCCTGCTTATAACTAAAGTTTCAGGGCCACATCATCAAATATGATACCACATTGGCATGCTTTTTGCCAAGGTGTCCAAAAAGGCCCAAAAGAAAAGTGAGATTGATACTTTTGCATCTACATCATATTTTATTGGGCGCTGATGTAGCATCACATGATTTGTTGCTTTTTAGATCTAAGGAATACATTTCACTTGATTAAGAGTAGTCATCATCAACACTAGCAACTTTAAAGTCACAACCATTGATCTAATATTGTTTAAAATATTAGACATTATATAAACAAATACTATCACAACTATTGAAACATGCTAAAATAGTGGGTCCTTTCCCTTGAGCACAGAAATCAGCTGAGAAAATGAAATGGCGGAAAGAAAATATGCAAATTTATGTGCAAAGGTGACCGAACACAGATGACCAAACTGGTCAATGGGGAGACAGGTAAAAGGAAATTTATTAACATGAGACAGGAAAGTTCGATCTTTCACCAAAGCAGTTTGCCAGGACAAAACATATTCGCACTGGCAAGCCAAGCGTGAAGTCTAACCCAGAAATATAACTAGATGGCTTTAGTACCACGTTTGAGGGCGAAGTTGGTGATACAGGTGGGTTATCACTGCGGTAGAAGTAGAATTGAAATGGCTATGCACACTTAAGTAATGATCGTACAATGCCACTCGTAGCACATATCAATCTCAATCCCAACCTGAGAGCATTGTGTAGAGAGAATCGGTTGAAGGAAGCAGTAGACATTGTGCTTACAACACACAACCCTCCTTCAGACTTCAACACATATCTTCAACTACTGAACACCTGCATTGCCAAGAATGCTCTTTCACAGGGAAAACAAATCCACTCTCTCATCATTCACAGGGGATTCGCATTTGCTACACTTACATTTTTTCAAAATAACATTATCAACTTGTATGCCAAGTGTGGTAGTTTGATAAATGCACGTAAAATGTTTGACGAAATGACACAACGTGATGGCTTCTCATGGAATGTGATCATTGCAGCTTACCGAAAACATGGGTATCCTCACCAGGCATTGGCACTATTTTATCAAATGCAACTAACAGATGTTCAACCCAACCAGTTCACCTTTGCCAGCATTCTTCCTGCCTGTGCCAAAATACGATCTTTGGAAAGGGGTAAGGTTATGCATCAAAGCATAATTGAAAGCGGATATTTTTCAGATGTTATAATTGTGGGCGCTCTGATAGACATGTATGCAAAATGCGGAAGCATACACAAGGCACGGGAACTGTTTGACAAAATGCCCCAAAGAAATATAGCCACATGGAATGCTATGATTGCAGGATATGCACAAAGAGGTATTCTTGATGAGGCTTTAAAACTTTTCTGTGAAATGCCTCAACGAGATGTTGTCTCATGGAACACCATGGTTGCAGGCTATGCACAGTATGGTGCTCTTGACGAGGCTTTAAGACTTTTCAACGAAATGCCTCAACGAGATGCGGTCTCATGGAATATGATGATTGCAAGATATGCACGAAATGGGGATTTTGACAAGGCATTAAGGCTTTTCAAAGAAATGCCTCAACGTGATGTGGTCTCATGGAATGCGATTATTGCAGTATATGCACAAAATGGATTTGTTGAAGAGGCATTGGAGAATTTCAATCAAATGCAATTGGTAGGTGTTCAACCAGATCAGTTCACCTTTGCCAGCATCCTACCAGCCTGTGCCAAAATAGGAGCTTTGGAACAAGGTATTGACATCCATGAAAGCATAATGGAAAGGGGTTTTTTGTCAGATGTTGTAGTTGTGAGTGCCCTGATAGACATGTACGCAAAATGTGGAAGTATAAAGAAGGCAAGGGAACTATTTGACAAAATGCCTCAAAGAAATGTGGTGTCGTGGAATGCAATGATTGCAGGATACACACAAAATGGTTTTCTTGATGAGGCTTTAGAGCTATTCAACAAAATGCCTCGACGAGATGTGATCTCTTGGAATGCTATGCTTGCAGGATATGCACAAAATGGTGCTCTCAATGAGGCTTTAAGGATTTTCAATGAAATGCCTCAACGAGATGTGGTCTCATGGAATGCGATGATTGCAGGATATGCACAAAATGGGCTTGTTGAAAAGGCTTTGGAGACTTTTAAGCAAATGCAGTTGGCAGGCTTAAAGCCAATCTCTGCGACTTTTGCCAGCGTCCTTTCAGCCTGTGCCAAAATGGGTGCTTCGGAACAAGGTATGGACATCCATCAAAGAATAGTTGAAAGTGGCTTTTTTTCAGATGTTGTAGTTGCAAGTGCCCTGGTAGACATGTATGCAAAATGTGGAAGCGTACACAAGGCACGGAAACTGTTTGATAAAATTCCTCAAAGAAATGTTATCTCATGGAATGCGATGATAGCAGCATATATACAAAATGGTGTTTTTGACGAGGCTTTAAGGCTTTTCAATGAAATGCCTCAACGAGATGTGGTCTCATGGAATGCGATGATTGCAGGATTTGCACAAAATGTTCTTGATGAGGCTTTAAGGCTTTTCAAAGAAATGCCTCAAAGGAATGTGGTTTCATGGACAACAATGATTGCTGGATTTGCACAAAATGGCGTTCTTGATGAGGCTTTTAGGATTTTCAAAGAAATGCCTCAACGAGATGTGGTCTCATGGAATGCAATGATTGCAGGATATGCACAAAATGGGCTTGTTGAAAGGGCTTTGGATACTTTTAAGCAAATGCAGTTGGCAGGAATCCAACCTGATGAGTTCACCTTTGGCAGCATACTCCCGGCCTGCGCCAAAATGGGAGCTTTGGAACAGGGTATGGCCATTCATAAAAGCGTAATTGTAAATGGACTTCTGTCAGATGTTGTAGTTGCGAGTGCTTTGGTGGACATGTATGCAAAATGTGGGAGCATAAAGAAGGCACGCAAGTTGTTTGATAAAATGTCTCAACGACATGCAGTCTCGTGGAATGCTATGATTGCAGGATATGCAATGCATGGCTTTCATAAGGATGCACTTAATCTCTTTGAACTAATGAAGCACTCTGGAACATGCCCTAACCGTGTAAGCTTTGTTTGTGTTTTATTTGCATGCAGCCATGGAGGTTTAGTGGAGATTGGGTGTAAATACTTCAATGGCATTAATGCTTCTTATTGCATTATGCCTACGATTGATCATTATGCATGCATGGTTGATCTTCTTGGCCGTGCTGGCTATGTTGAGCAAGCTTTAAACTTCATCATCAAGATGGCAATTAAATCTGCAGTGGTTGTATGGATGTCTTTGCTTGGATCTTGTAGATCACATAAGAATGTAGTGCTAGGAGTATTTACAGCAACTCTCCTATTTGAGCTGGATCCTAAAAATGCCTCACCTTATATTCTTCTGTCAAACATCTATGCAGAAGTGGGCAAATGGGATGATGTTCGAAAAGTAAGGAGATTGATGAAAGACAGAGGAACAAAAAAGATACCTGGATGTAGCTGGATTGAAGTCCATAAAATGGTACATGTGTTTTGTGTAGGAGACAGATCACACCCACAAACACAGGAAATCTATGCAAAACTAGAGAACTTGTCATGGAAGATGAAAGCGGCAGGATATTTTCCAGATTCAGAACAGTTACTGAATGATGTAGAGGAGGAGGAAAAAGAATTATTCCTTGGCCACCATAGTGAGAAGTTAGCAATTGCATTTGGATTGTTAAACACATCCCCTGGAACAACTATTACAATTGTCAAGAACCTTCGAGTATGTGTTGACTGCCACACTGTGATTAAGTTTATCTCCAAGATTGTTGCAAGAGAAATTGTTGTCAGAGATGCGAACCGGTTTCATCATTTCAAACAAGGACAATGTACTTGTGGAGATTATTGGTGATGCTAATTAAGCAAGCTGTAAACATGGGTTTGGACCATAACAGGGTGTATCGTGACGGATATGCAGTGACAAGAAGGGTCCAGGTTTTGTTTTTGTTTGTCATAACTGTTTTTTGTTTAGAGAGCTAGACCATGCATTAGGATTCGTAAAATTACATGCGTAACATGCGCCACTTCCTATATAAACTGATGCGTTATTTGTTAATTCATGTTTTAAAATACCATGACAATTAACTACTTTTCGGAAGTCTGTACATCTATGGAATGAAAGGCAGGAGTAGTGGAAAACTGGCAAAACAAAATGAGGAATGCTAGAAGGAAATAGAAAGACACTCGGCCAGAAAGACAGTGAGTAGAGCATCTTTTAGTAGTTCTTTATTTTGTCTGTACTAATTGTATTATCTTGTGCTTAGGTCAGGACTGTCATTCGGAAAACCAGATTATTTATGCAAATTTATACATGCCCGTTTGGATTTTGTATTATCCGTGGTTAGGGATTATTAATGTTGCTTCCTATCTTTTTGTATTTTGGGAAATCTAGCATGTTTGTGAACTAAGCTTTTTTGGATACCTTGATAGGATTGAGAGGGATACTGCAGTTATAGATCATAACGTTATCAAGTTGGCGACTTTCTTCAAGAGCTATAAACCGAATAAAAATGCTATTAAAGATTAAGCTTAGATGACAAGATATGAATTGGAGGCATTTCCATGTGCTGCAGACCTAGCAAAGGGCAGTGGAGATCAAATTCCATGTGGCCAAACTGAAGTCTATTTACAAACCTTGATCACAACTATATTAAGCTTCTTGAATTCTGTTTACAAGCCTCAATAGCAACTACATTAAGCTTCTTGAATTTTCATGCAGTTTTAGGGCAATTTTTTCTAAAGGGAATGCAATGCATAATGTTCAATGACATCTATGAGCCGCGTGGCTAACCTTTGTCATTTTTCTCATTGGAAAAATGTCGGGATGTCATAAGCATACATCTTTGTATTCAACAGAACAATTGAAAATTACTTATGGAAAGACAACCTGTTTCAGCTAATGCAAATGCATTTGATAACATTATATTCGGAAGGAAAAATAGAATTCTAATGATTTTTAATATCAAGTGAATCTAGTTAAATTATATTCCAAAGAGGAAATACGTGAAGTACCTCTTATTTTTATAATAGGATAATCATTTTTTTGACTAGCTCTAAGGTTATAACACCTTAGGTTCCTGTTGGTGCTCTAACTAGTTCCTTATATTTTTAAAAGATGCATTTATTAAATCTTCTAGGCCCAGGGTACAGAGTCAAATTAATTGATCAAAGTGATGCTTTATAATCAAAATATAAGCAGGTTGAATAGTAAATACAATCTTTATGTTTTAAGCTTTGTTGAACTTGAGAGGGCTTTCTTTCAAATCTCACAAGGTATACAAATGTTTCTAACTTCTGTAAACAAAGATTAAACTTTGAACAACATGAGAAATCCAATTTATTTGATATTATTAGTTCTGAATGTTAACTTCTGTTTTTATTGTAGCGAAGATCATTACACAGATTCGTAAATAATTAACCTACAAACATATGTTAAATAATTCCAAAATGATCATTTTGTATTGATTCTTTATTTTCCTAACAATGAAAAAATTTAAGCCATTAGAAATTACAACCAAAGGTATTTATTTGATTATAAACTATTTGATCAATCACTGCTTCAGGACTGCTGTGTTCTTCCTTGGGAGATGGTAAAAAATAGAAAATAAAATCAAAACAAGACATTAATATTTTATTCCTAAATGAGAGATTATATTGCACAAATTCTTAAACATTAATTGTTAATCCACTAGCATTCTATATGTTATTTTAGAAGGGTTCTTCTTATACTATGGTAGAAAACCAATTAACTATGCCAACAGAACAAATGTGGTGTTAGAAATATGCAGATTCTCTGAAATACTATGCCAATAATAAAGAATTATTATAGATGGCTCTAGGAAAATTTACCTTAAGCAATTCACGGTTGGAAAATTCACCGTCGGAAAATTCACCGCCAATAATTCACCACAGGAAAATTCACCGCTATGATAAATTCATCTCAAGGAAAATTCACCACCAGCAATTCAGCGATTAATTTTTCATGGTGGTGAATTGCTGGTGGTGAATTTGTCATGGCAGTGAATTTCCCCGCGGTGAATTGTTGATGGTGAATTTTCCTGTGGTGAATTTCTGACTGTGAATTTGCCTGATGCCATTATAGACAGTTGACATTTTATATTGATATTAAAAGAAAATTTACAACCTTTGCTTTCCAATATATGACTCCATAAAACTAACTAGACATGTGATTTTCTAAAATTTATGTCTAGATTAAACAAGAGAGATAAATATGTTAGGACAATCAACAATGTTTATCTTATTCACATGATCACATGCCTTACAATCAAGAAATGCAATTATCACTTATGTTTATAGATGTTTGTTTATGGATTAAACAAGAGAGATTGACACTTGTTCAGAAATGCAATTATCACTTATGTTTATAGATATTCGTTTATGGATGTAGCATAAATGGGCTGTGCCGAAGCGGCTTCCGATTATTTCAAATAATGAGGTTGAGCTTGAGGCGTTATACCAAGGATTAAAACTCTGCAAGAGAAAGATCTAGACTACGTAGATATAGGAGGAGACTCCATGCTATGCAGACGAGAAGTACCATGAACTGGAAGCTGCGAAAAAAATTAGAGGCCATCCTTTCTTTGATTTGTCAGCTGAAGGATTTTTGTATACGACATTTTTTGGGAAGCAAACGGCTCTGCTAATCTGCTGGCCAACCTTCGCTATGACTAGTCTGAGGACTTGTGTCGTATGAGGCTTGCTTCTGGGAGGGCCTGTCTAACTCAATGGATTCTGATATGACTGAGGATCTTCATAACGTCGGTCTTTCGCGAAGAAGAGTTTCAACTCAGCTGCACCATTTGTTCCAATTCGGTATATTTAGATGGAAGTGATTATGGAGGTGATTGGTCTCCAATGATTGGCTGGTGGACACATACATGATCATATTTATCGTTGGGGAATTTCTAGGTTTTTACATCGATTCTGAGTAGCTTCTTGCAGTCCTTGTGGATACCACGGGCTCATGAAGCCATCTCTTTCTATGATCAGAAGAACACTCTTAAGGGCTTGTGGCGGGGTCTTGAATTTAATATAATGGGAGTTACTCCCTTGGTAGCAGCTCGCTCGCGCTCTCTCTCTCGTGTATATATATATATATATATATATAAATAAATAAATAAATAAAGGGAGTAACAGCTAGCTCGCTCTCTCTTTCTCATATATATATAACAAATCTATAATGGTAAATAAACAAGGGCCATGTAGTGGTGAGTACATGTCTTTATAGCTATTGCAATAGTAGTAGAAAATGCATTTTGAGCAAGTTATACCATCTTGACTTGATATGAGGGTTGCGGCATGTTCAACTAACAATTTGGTTGCTTAAGTTAGCCATATTTTGTGTGGTATGTGTGACAAAATTAATTATCTTTTTTTAAGCAAATAGTTATTGGTTCTTACTTGTTTCCAGGCCTCATCACCGATAATTTTGTTGGTAGCATATAGTGTTGTTTATAAGCAAACGTATTTTGTGAAGATTGCAAGATGATTATGATGTGACTCGTGGAGTTGCAGAATCCTTAAATCTTTTATGAGTTGTCAATATTTCGTGAATCCTTTAGATTGTTGTAAGGTGTGTGCCCTTTGTCTCCTTGTGTTGTGCAACGCAGTGCTTGGGTTCGTGACATGGCTTAACCGCCTCCTGTGGATTCATTAACTTTGACGGTTGTATTAGATAATAACACGTCGATCTTTTGGTGCAACAACAACCATCTGTGCAACATGGACCAACACTGTCCAAAAGTTTTCTGATGCCCCATAATTAGTTTGTATTTGTGACACTTGTACACCTTATACAATTTTGCAAGTCCTTGTGTTTACATGATATTATAATATTCTTTATGATGCTTTATAATACTGTTGAGTAAATTACTGTGTTAATATCTATGTTACTAGAAATGAGAAACGAAAATTGCAACGACAATGACAACGCGACGAGAAACAAAATATTTTAAAGTTGCGTATAAGAAACATATTATATATATAATTAATTAATTAATTAATTGATTTTTTATTTATAAAATAATTTATATTATATTTTATTTAATAATATATTATATTTACAATAATTTTTTTACAAACACATAATATTTTTAATTCAATGAAAATTTAATTAAATGATTCTATTATTTTAACATCAAAGTTGAAAATTATTTCTAGAAATATTAATGCTTGGTTAGAATAATTTAATACCAAATAACAAAATTATTTTTAAAAATACTATGTGAAATATATATATATATATATAATAATGTGAAAAGCATTCTTATTAACTCCATCTATATGCATGCACAAAAAACTTATAGTTTATTGTCGAAGCAGGTACGAGAAAGCATAAAAGGCTACAACAGATAAGGAAAACCTAAAAGGTTAGAAATTTTTTTGCAGTAAATTACTTCGCAATAGATTGAAAAGGAGATGTGGGTTTGATGAACAACTCTCTGGAGTTTGCAATGGATTGAAAGGGAGATGTGAGATTGATGAACTAATCTCTAGAATTCACAATAGACTAAAACGACTTATAGACGACTATTCACAATGGGAAATGTGTTTTGACCGTCATGATGCAAAACAACGCTTTCCCATCGTGTTTCTGGTAACAGAGGTTAATATACATTTACAAAACGGTCAAAGCTGTAGATGTACGATGAAAAGGCATGATCTGACGAAAAATATATCTATGAATTGAAAATCAGGCATCTAGATAACAAATAACTATAGCACATAAGTGATTGAATATAGTGCTTTGATTACTACTGTATTAGATTATAACTACAACTATATCGCATCAAATTAAAATGATGTATAATCATATGTGATAATTTACAAAGAGAGCAAAATAAACATTGGTTGAAATGTAGAAATACACTTTTCTATATAGACAAAGGAACCATGTCTTTGTTATAGAACATTTTTTTTTTACAATATACAAAATATCTATTTTAGATTTAGTAATTCCTATATGCGAACAAGAACTCCAAAAGTATATTGGTGATGTTAAACAAAATTGAATACTGTTTCTAGCATTTTACTATGTTGAGAATAATAGCATTATAGTTTCTAGGAAAAGACTTTGTAGTTCAAGAGCACCGTTTATAATTTGTAGGTCCAGTTCAAGTTGAGGATTAGGCAATCCGTAATGGAGATAAATTTTGATTGTTTTCAGAAGGGGAGCATTTTTGATAATAGAAAACAACAACTCTAGGTAGTCTTCAAGAGATCTATGAGCAACATCTAGATTCAGTATTATTTTTTGCAAGTTGCCAAGGGACAGAGGCAAGTTTGTGAATTTTGTTGCTTGTGTTGGGAATTACAGTTAGACAATGTAATAATCAAAAGAAAAGGAAAAGAAGTTGATAACAAATACGCATGTAGTTAAACTTGTCTAAAACACACAGGTGGGAAGTCAATGCACAATTCTTCCATCTCAGAAAAACATTAAAAAATGTTGATGTCATTGTGGTCTGTTAAATTCGAGCTATAACACTTTATTTTTGTAAGTAGCTTGGTTGTTGTAAGCCATTTGCAAGAAACCAATGAACATTGAATGATTTCTTTGAGGCTCAGTTTGGGCAAGATATGAAAACAAATGTTGTCTTTGGAAGTTCCATTATATACAAATAACAAAGTGTCTAATTATAGACAATAGTTTTGTTAATAAACTGTTGTTAAAAAAGAGGTTCATGAAATACTTGACAAGGATCCTACTAAAGGGTTCTACTATTTAGCATTGATATCTACATAGGTGTTTGTCATCATAGAATTAAATTTCACTTTTTCGATATATTAGAACTGTCATAATTAGATATAGAAACCGAGGTATGGTTCTGACATGGCACAGTATAATATGTCTTTGGCACGTTACCGATTACGGGGATGCTTATTTTTTCAGTGTGCATTATGTATACACATATTCTCTTGATTAGACTGCAAACCTCATTAATGCATTATGCCCATTCTTTTTTGCCATGGCATATAATAATTTATCGGACTATCTATTTCTTTATTTATTGTCATAAAATCTTGTGTTTGAGAAGATTGTGTAGTGTAAAATCCTTTTGGCGGCACTTATGTCTGGTCACATGTGCCAAATCGTATGTATAGTAATGACGGTTGTAATGCTCAGCTGGTGGGTATGTCAGATCATTGTTTTTTGTGTTAATGGCATGTTCAATTTTTTTTGGGAAAATGAATATTTTCTAATACATAAAAGCTATATTTGTTGTCTTTTTCTTGTTTCAAACAAAGTTGAAAAACAAAGATTGGAAATTGAATATGTTCATTGTTTCTAATTGCCATACAGTATCATTTTATAATTATGAATAAAGCTTGACTGTATTGAAAATATTTGTAGATAATCTATGTTTCTCATTTGTTATTGTAATATATTGTGATTTTATAGCTATGAAAAATATAGTTATCAATAAAGCTTGTTTGTATCGAGCAGGAAAAACTTTTGTAATTACAATTGCTTGTACAGTTTGGTAAATATACTTTTCACAAAGCATGTAATAATATGTCTTATAAAAATGCAAAATAGAAATATGATATCTGCTAAAAAATGTATAACATAAAGTACTGCTATATAGAAACAAATATAGTTTGAAGACTACTCTATACAGAAACTATATTTTACAAAATCAGTAGTTCTGATATCTGGGTGATTCTTAGTTGAATAAAGTAGAGAAAACTTGTGGGTTGGACTGGTGTAATTATAGAAAACTATTTAGAAAATGGAGATTTGCGTCATAGACACTATTTTGCAATTGATTGTGCAGATAAACTCTATTTGCTCTCAGAAAAGGAGCATTTTTGAGGATGCAGTGCAGTAATAGGATACTATCTGCAAAGTTGTCATTCAAAGCATTGGTTTTTAGTATGAACTTCTCCAAGTTTCAGAATGTGAGGGCCAAGTGCGATTATTCCATTGTATGTTTCCAAAATTGAAGTCAATAGAAGGAGACAAGTGTAAATCAACAAAACTGAGCACAAAAAGAAAAAAGTTACTAACCTGTGTAAGGGGTGCTAATAGAAAATCGATGGACAATTCTCCCATTTTTGGAGAGTGTTGCAAGAGTTTGATATCTTTGTTATCTAGTAAATCAAAGCCATAAAATTTTATTTTTTTAATGATTTCGTTGTTGCAAAGCATTTGCAAGAAACAAGATAAAACCAAATCACTTCTTTGAGAGTAAACCTTGTAAAAATATGAAAGCAAATCAACTCTTTTGGCAGGTCCATGGATTGCGTGTCAGACAAGAGATGTATACGAATAGGATGCCATGATTAGAATTTATAATAAAAGTCTTTGCTTTATTGCATAAAGAGATACTAATGAATTGGAAGACAAAAGGTACTAGTTTGATTACATAGATTTTTAGTGCAAAAGGTATAGCGGAACAACATAATTTAGATAGTAATTGACATAGGTCAAAATTTGTTTGTTTTCATATAACTGCATAGTAATTATTCATCAAATCAAAGAAGGAAAGTGGGCATTGGATCGAGGTGGAATTAGTTAAAGAATGGGAAAATGACCAAATCAATGAATCAAATCATATCGCCTCCACAGTACTATGCATATGTCTTTTATTTATGGCAATAAATTAGTGTGCATTTGCTGTCACTATATCGGGCTGTATTCTTTTGGTTGTGGCCTATTTTGTTATAGTGATGCATAAGACCAGCGTGTGTGTAAGGGTTCTTTCAATTCATTTTAGTAAATGACTATTAATTATATTATGGTGTATTAATATAATGTATTGGTTTTTCTTAGTAAAAAGAAATGATTGAACTAATGTATTGATTCCTTCTAGTAATCAATTATGGTTACTAATTGTGCTAGAAGTTAATGTTATGACTGTAATTACTAATAATATCTCGTGATAGCGGTGAATCATTCGTTTCAATATTTGTAAACATCACATTGAAATAATTTTTATCGATATTGTATTAATAATCATAAAAGAGTAATATACAAAAGTCTATAACATTTTTGGCACTCGTGCTGTATATGGGCTTCACAATAAAACATAGGGAATAGTTCCAACAACAATAGAACATCAACTTCTTCTAGTTAAGCATTTTTCAATTGCAATAGCCATGTGTAGATTGGATACTTAGATGAGACAAAATCATTGAGGATTGGATCTCTATGGCTTCGACTGGAATAGCCAGAGATGAGTAGTGAAAAGCAAAAAAGATCACTCTAGAGACAATACAATCACACTATGACAAGTGCCATAAAGTCAACAATGTTGTAGTAGCTTTAATTATTTGGATATGTCGAGTCTAGTGCATTGAGAATATCAAAGGATAGGTGAGTAGAGTGCATTAAATCAATCACAAAAGATTAGATATGGTGTGGGATGCATCCGAGTGGTGTGAGCACTAGGGGCTGTGGGAGGGCTCCATTATTAGTTGTGGAGGTATCCTTGGTGGATTAGGTGTTTTGGTGTCGTGGAAGTGGTGCTGGGTGGTGTGTGCCTACATTGAAGGTTTTTGGGTTCAGACTTTGGCCTTGCTGGTCTGTTCCGAATTGCGTGGGGGGTGGCTTGGTTCCCTCTATTTTGGAGTTGGGTGAGTACAAGAGGCCTGAGGGATTGCATGCCCGTTTAGGGTCATCTGCTGCAAATATGTCGCATGGGGAGTCATCAAGGGTGAGCCCTAAGATGGATTTACGCATTTCATTTTCCTCGAAACTTGTGTCATAGGTGGAGAATTTTTATGATAATAACCTTTTTCATCGGATCTAGAGAAGATTGAGATGGGTTTGTCAGGGGGGTCATAGATTCTAAAGATTAATGGGTGCCTAGAAAGGTGCAAAGAGAGGCCAAATGTGGTGATTCTAATGGAGATGCTATTGGAGGATATTGAGTATTACTCAAGACATTCTCTTTACTATAAATTCTTGGGATTGAGAATCTTGTTGCAATTTTTGGAATCTTGGGCTTAGAGGACATGGATGCCAGTGGGGGAGATGGAGATTCGGCTCCTAGCGAAGAACTATTTTATGGTTACATTCAACTGTATGGCAGATAGGATTAAGGTGTTTGAAGAAGGCCCTCACTTTTACAACCAGGTGGGCTTGTTTATTAAACCGTGGCATGCGGGTTTCAATCCGGCTAAGGAGCTGCCGAGTTAGGTTCCAGTTTGGGTTTGATTTACACGACTCCCAGTTGAATGCTAACGTGATGATGTTTTGCATTTACTGGCCTTGATGCTTGGTAGACCGGTTGGCTCTTCCTAGCAGACACAGTTCAAAAAGGTAATGACATATGCCCGCATTTGTGTGGAAATTGACTTAAGCAAACCATTGCCAGACTCTATAGAAGTGTGTGTAGGATCTTACTCATGGGTGCAATAGCTAGACTATGAGATCTTACCTTTTCGATGCCAAATTTTCCACAAATATGGCCACTTACTATGTAGATGTCCAAAGGTTAAGCCTCCGGAGGCCCCCTCTTCTCAGGCTCCTTGTACCTCGCCTAGGTTGACAAGGGCAAGGATCCTATTCTGGGTGGTGGGGCCAATGATGATGGTTCTGTTCCTGTCAGGGCTTAGAACAAAAATAAGGGACAAAAAAGGAATCTAAAGGAAAGGTAGGATGATGACATTTTTAACAAAATTTCAAGGTATTGGAGGATCTCAACCAGCAGGAAGTGAATCCAGGATTGTTAAATTTGGATTTGGGGACTATAGGTACTAAATAATCAACTCCTCATATGGAGGCTATGCAGGTTCACCAATAGGAGGTAACTCCGAGATTAACATGTGTAGAGCAGGATGTGGGAGCTTCAGGGAATGAGAGGCTCAGTCCTGGGGGCCCTCTGGCTTCGCAGGTTGATGGGACATTGTATTTGGACACAAATATGTAGATGGTGGCTCAGGAGGAGTAAGATCCTACTACTAAAGTCTTAAAGGGTGATAAGGATCTATCCCATCCCTTGCGGAGAATGGGAAATGTGGTGGGTAAGAACAACAAGCCATCTCATCAATTGGGTATTATGCAAAAAGATCTTAAGAAGGGGGGGCAAAGAAAATTTCTAAGCTTGGTAGGAAGAAGGATTTGGAGAAGATTAAAATGACAGGGGAGATTTTGGTAGAATCAGGGTTAGTCAAGACTCTAGATTCTCATTTCTCAGGCCCCTTGAAATGATTGTGATGTCATGGAATGTTAGGGGCTTGAATAGTGGCCCTCAACAAAAAGCTATCCGGGAATTGGTTAGGCATCATTCTCCTGATGTTCTCTCTCTACAGGATACTAAGATTTCTATGGAATGTATGATGGGCTTAGTTCCCAAGATTTGGAAGAATGGTGAAGGCTAGTGTGTTGGTGCTTAGGGATCTTCTGGGGGTGTGGCTTGCTTATGGAACCCTAGGAATATTTTCCCCCAATGGTGGGTGTCTTTTAAGTCCTCTCTGTCCATGGTGGCTTCTTATTTTGAGACGGGGGAATTTGTTCTTTTTTGAATGTGTATGCACCTGCCGACCTTTAGGGTAAGCATAACTCGTGGTCCAATATTAGAGATGTCTGTAGCATGGATCCTTACCACCCTTGGATCATTGGGGGTGATTTCAATGCTATTAATGAGCTTGCTGAGAAATGGGGTGGTATTGCGAGGTTGGAGCCCTTTGCGCTGCTGTTTCAGGACAACATCTTAGCCTCTAATCTTGTTGATATCAAACCTGACAATGGGTAGTTTACTTGGAACAACCGGAGGGTTGGTGATGATTGCATTGCAAAACACCTAGATCAATTCATGGTCTCCTTCTTTTGGTTTAGTGGTATGTGGTCTTCTAGCTCTGAAGTTTTGGATTGGAGGGGTTCGGATCATTAGCCTATAAAGCTTATTATCCTTTCTACTCAGATGCCTTAGAATCCCTCTTTCAAATTTCAGCTTATGTGGTTGCATGATCCTGATCTTTATGGCTATGTTGCTCAGTGGTGGAGGTATGGTAGACCATCCTGTTGGCACTGCAATGTATGTCTTTTCCAAGCTTCAAATTTTCAAGTATCAACTTAAGCATTGGAACCAACAATGCTTTGGAAATATCTTCCAAACAAACTCTGCAGCATAGATTGAGCTGGATGGTATTACGAGGATAATTAGGGAGAATGGGGTGACTCAGAATCTATTGCAAGAGGAGTCAAGGGGCTTGAAAGCTTTGGAAGAATGGGATTTGAGGGAGGAAGTCTTTTGGAAATAGAAAGTTCGAGTTGAGTGGCTTTAAGAAGGAGATAAAAATTATGCCTTCTACAATTTCGTGAAGGTTAGGGGCATGTCTTGAGGATCATGGTATGCCAAATAGGCCCTTAAGTGGCAAAAATTCAGAAAAATTAGTGTTAGGCAACTTGGCGTAAATATTTGAATAAGTTATCTATATTATTTCAAAATATGTAGAGAATTTGTAGAAAATTGAATGTAGTTTCTAAAATACTAGGTTTAT
Source organism: Sequoia sempervirens (assembly GCA_007258455.2). NCBI lineage: Eukaryota > Viridiplantae > Streptophyta > Pinopsida > Cupressales > Cupressaceae > Sequoia > Sequoia sempervirens. The sequence goes on from VDFB02295649.1 coordinate 66,386, forward strand.
TTAAAAAAATAAAAATCTATTTGGTGAAAATTTGAAATTTCAATGCAATAGGTACTTAAATTTCGGGGAAAAATATAAGTAGGTGTATACCACCCTAACCATAATAAAATGATAATATTTTTGTAATATTTTATATATAAGTAGAGGACTCATGTCGGATGTGATGCATATTTTTTTTGTAATTTTTTTTCCAACTAAATAATTAATTATGAATTTTTATTACAACTTTTAGAAAATATAAAAACTTCGTCTGTCGACCACCTTAACTTGGTCAAAAATTCATGAAATTTATTTTTATTTTTTTAATCCTATAGTATGTAAAGCATAGAATGTAGCATGTTTTGGATTCAAAAATATGATACCGTTGAAAGTTATAGATGTTTTTCAATCAGCCTATCGATCCGGGACTTTTAGTCGTAATTCTAATAGAAAATGAATAATAATTATTTATTAAATTCAAATTAAATCATAATTTATATTTTTTGGAAAGCTAAGAATCTCCTCTAAAACCCTTTTACGTTTCATTAATTTTGGGTGAAAAAAGTCATCACCACATACCCTACAAATATTGCCACTTTTGGCATACCATGATCCGCACATACCCTTAGGCATCATGGTAATTCTATTCTTGTTTTGGTTAATGATAAGGGAGAGACTCTTTCTTCATTTCATGATATTTCTAATGAATCTGTATAGTATTTCAATTCCCTATTCAGGGAGGACATGCAGGTTGGCTTTGTGGAGGAAGCTCAGATCCTTTCTTGTATCCCTCCTTTGGTCTCGAGGGAAATGATGGATCATTTTATGGGGGAGATTTCTTTGGAGGAGATGGAGGGGATTGCTTTTCAGATGAAGAAGGGGAAAGCCCCAAGCCCTGATGGCTTCCTGATTGTTTTCTTTCAAGAGTTCTAGAAGATTATCAAGTTGAACTTATTGGTTGTGGCCTAAGAATCTCAGAGGAACAAGTAGATATTAAAGGCTCTCAATTCTACCTTCCTTGCTCTCATTCCCAAGTGTGAGGAGGTGGATAGGTTAAGTTTATTTCGACCCATATCTCTTTGAAATGTTGTTTATAAGATTATTTCCAAACTAATTGCTGACAGGATAAAAAAGTAGCTTCCGATGCTCATTTTTGAGGAGCAGAGTGGTTTCGTGGAAGGTAGGAAGATTTTGGATGGAGTTGGTATTGCAGTAGAGACCATTCACTCTATGGCCACTTCCAAGGAAAAGGCTATGTTTATCAAGCTTGATATGGCTAAGGCGTATGATAGAGTTCGATTGTCCTTCCTCTAGAAGGTTTTGGTTGCTTTTGGTTTTGGAGAAGAGTGGATTCAATGGGTTATGAGTTGTGTTATGTCGATCTATTTCTCAATTCTAATCAATGGGGAACATTATGAGCTTTTTGGGGTTTCTTGTGGATTGAGACAAGGTGACTCTATCTCTCCTTATTTGTTTCTTTTTTTGGTTGAAGGTCTAGGCCACTTATTGAGAAGACATGTGGAGTTGGGCCTCATTCAGGGGTGGTGCTGGGGAGGTGATTTACCTTCGCAATCTCATTTGTAGTTTGTGGATGACATAGCTTTGATGGGTATGGCCACTATTTGGGAAGCCATGAATCTGCACAAGGTTTTGGATATTTATCTTATTTCGAGGCAATTAATCAATGAAGATAAGTCTTCCATCTTCTTCTTCAACACTCTGGATCCCATTCAAAGGAGAATTGCTCTTATTCTTCGGTTTCAAATTGGGGCTCTATCTTTTTCTTACCTTGGGATTCCTATCTCGGTGGGCAGGTTACCAAGGGACTCGTGGCAGCCTATTCTGGATAAATTTCATGTGAAAGTTACTCATTGGACCAATCGATGACTATCCTTTGTGGGCCGTGTTCAGTTGTTTAAATTTGTGGTTCAGGCTCTCCCCATCTATCGATGTATGATTCTGGTGGCCCTGATGGGTTTTGTCAGGGAGCTGGATTCATGAGCAAGACATTTTTGATGGGTTGGAAACTTGTTGTCATCCAAATGGAGTCTTGTTAAATGGGATATTGTGTGTTGCCTAAAGCAGTATGGTGGTTTGGGGTTAAGGCAGTCCTCGCCGATAGGTACGACTTTGGCAGCTAAAATTTATTGGCAGTGGTGCATTGAGTAGGATCAGATTTGGGCCAAGATTCTATCCCATAAGTACTTCCAAGATATCCCTCAAAAATATATCCCTCATTACCCTTTGGTGGGTAAGGGATCAAAAATTTGGACTACTCTCAAGAAAGGAGCCACACTTGTAAAAGATGGTTTATTTTGGATATGTAAACGTGGGATGGAGGCTTAGTTCTGGTATGATTCTTGGGATGGCTACCCTCCCATTGTCTCTCATTTCTTAAATTTTTGACCTTGTGCCAGAGATTCTGTGATGTTGGCTGGACAAGGGTGAGTGACTTTAAGTTGCTTTCTTTTCATGGGCAGCTGGTGAGAGCAAGGTGGAAGAATCTTGATGAGTGGGCGATGGTGGGTATGGAAGAGGAGTGTGCAGTGCTTCATAATATTCTTTTTGGCAAACATTGTAGTTCCCTCATGGATGAGGATGTTCTTTTGTGGTCTCCTAACCTGAAGGGTACTTATATTGTTGCTTCTAGATACCAGAGGCTACTTTCTCAAAGGATTGCGGGGGTGGAAGTTCCTTGGTGGAAGAAGGTGTGGAATAAGTTTTCTTGGCCGAAGTGTAACTACTTCATTTGGAAATTGGCTTGGAATAGATACCTGACTTGGGATAATATTCAGAAGCGAGGGTTTCAGTGCCCCTCTATGTGTATTCTTTGTGGGGGAGGTGAGGAGGACTCTTCTTGTTTTTTCAGTGTTCGTTTACTTTTTAGCTCTGACATTCTTGGTGGGGAGTTTGGAACAACCCCTGTATTCATGCCTCCTAGTTTGGGAAGACCTTGCTTGTTGGCTCCCTTTTTGCAGGATGCATGGCATGCTGGGCCTATTTTCTTATTGTGGTAGGTTTGGCTAGAAAGGAACAAGAGGATTTTTAGAGGTGAAAACTTGCATATTCAGCAGGTGTGGCTCAAAATTTTAGGTATAATTCATGAGAGAATTGAAGCTAAGGGAGAGGTGGTGTTGCTGCTAGAGAAAAGGGATGCGAAGATGGGTATCCATAGGTTATCCTCGTCCTCAGCTTGTTGCAAGAGAGGAAGGAAAGTGAGGCAGTGAGTTCAAAGATTGGGGAACTAGAAACTTCCCCTGGTTGGCACATTGAAGGTTAACACTGATGGTTCTTTTAGGGGAAATCCAAAACTTGTTGGAGTTGGTGGGGTTGGTTGAGACTATTTTGGTTCGGTGGCTTTCCTCTTTTCTATCCATAAAGGTTTGCAGACTATCAACCTTATGGAAGGTTTGTAAATCCTCTACACCTTGGAAAGGGCCTACGCTTTGGGGTGGCATCGGGTTATATGTGAATCAGATTCTTAGGTTTGGATCAACTTGCTTAATGCACAAAAGGTGTTTTATGTTAATTAGCTGTTGGCGGTGATGGTGCAACAGATTCTACAGATTGGTACTTTGATGGAGATGGTGTCATTTGTCCATATTCGAAGGGAGTGGAATAGGATAATTGATTTCCTGGCCAAATGGGCTTCTGAGCATTTGGATGGCTAGAAGATTGAAGAATGGGTGCAAATCCCCCATGATATTTGTTTGGACTTGGAGAGGGTTCTTGCTAAGGACAGAGCTGGTGCTGGTTGATTTTGTCTCTTTCTTTGTCTAGGTTGTTCTGTTTGGTTCCTTCAGGATTTAGCCCTTTGCTTTGATGTAATGCTCTTTTCTGTGGTTCAATAAAGTTTGAACCTTTTTTATTAAAAAAATAATCCATATAGTCTTCTATCATCATAGTTCTTTAACCTATTTTAGGTACAAGTATTGGTTACTAACAATTGCACTAGAGGGGGTGCAAGGGTTACACCGATAGAAAAAGTGTTTGTAAGTTAATATGCTAAGGAGGCATGTATTCTTTATCATGGTTTAAAAACTGGAACTTAAAATATAAAAACATATAGAGAATAAATTTGAAAGCAAACCGAATCTTCTAGAAGGTCCATAGGTTGTGTGTCAGAAGCTTGTGAATGCGAACTTCAACAGATGTATACGAATAGGATTTTGTATTTAGAATTTATAATAAGAGTCTTCACTTTATTGTATTTATTGTAGATTTTTACTGCAGAAGGTATATAAAAACATCTAAATTTAGATACTTAGTTATTGGCATAGGTCAAAGTTTTAGGAAGTAGAGAAATTGATACAAATGTAGGAAAGAAGATTCATTATTAATAGAGGATAGGATGAAAGATTTCTTGATTAATATCATTTTTATCAAAATTTGTTTGTTTTCGTATATGTGCATAGTAGTTATTGTCTATTGCATTTGGACTGTCAAATGATAGGTATGTAGAACACATTAAATTAGTCAAAAAACATCGTACATGGTTAGGTTTGTATGGAGAAAGAATTTAGGTACTAGGTACTATACTAATAGCTCACCATGCGTGATAATTGGTTCTAGTTTATTTTTTAAAATTGATCTATGATCGATATATTTTTGCTAATGATGTGGTATAGTTTCTCATGCATAGGTCACATGTGTCATCAAATGACAATTTTGGCATAGAGTTAGGTCCTACCTTATCTTACAAAGCTGCACAATATTGAGAGGTGTATGTTGCAAAGTGCATGTTATTGACGTGTGTATGAAGACCAATGGGAAAATATTTAATTATTGATTTAAATATGATGAGATATGTTATTAGATTATTATTATTTACTACCATATTTATTCTATTTTGATATTTAGATGTGTTGGAAAAAGTTTATGAAAAATAAATCTAATACAATGCGATTAATATAGCAACAATTCAGATATCAAATCAAGTAGTTTGAAAAGATTGCAAAATAAAAAATTATAACTTAATGAAAAGAATAAAAACATGTATTGTAAGTGGCATTGTATAGTTCTAATCATAATATTTGGTATGAAAATAATACAATAATATCTAAATCTGGAAGGAATGTTTTGTTTTACACTTATTAATTTGGTGGTAATATAATAAATGAGTGTACTGTTCTCATAACAATAGAATTTACTATAAGCTAAATCTAAATGCTTAAGTTCCTTGCATAGTTGTTCGAGAATCGCCAAAGTAATTGGAAGTGACAGGTCTCCATTCCATTGGTGACAGTGCATTTTCTAGTGTTGTGTATCTATCAATTGTTCATGTTTAGTTTAATAATAATTAGTTACTTGATTAGTATGCATTTTATGTATCAAAGTTCTTGATATTGATATATTTTGATAGTTACTTTACTTAAAGGTCAATGTTTATGCAATAGTAAATTGTTAATAATAATATGCATAGGTTTCGTCATATGCATAAGTTGGGACAATCAATACTACAAAGGTTTATAGATCTTACTTTTAAGACATTTACTATGTTTTAGTGGATTTATTGGATGGGCTTGGTGCCATGTGTTGCATACATTTAAATATGATTGGGACATTGTATGAACATTATCTATCGTATGCTATGCAAGTCACAGTTTTAGAGTTTTATGCTAAGGAGTTGATTTGTATATAGATGGTGTCACTTTCTTTGATTTCATTACTAATTATTTGCATTTGGGTACTTTAGGTCGAGAAAATTTTGTTCTTTTGGTTTGGTGGAGCCTATTCATTGTAAGTTGGTAGATAGCTTGTAGGTTGTTGTTTTATGCAAGAATTTTTGGCTTTGTTATTTTTTTCGCTTGTTTTTCATTGTAAGTTGCTTTTCAAGTGTAGGTTATCAGACATTATATGTAGTTTCCTAGAAAATGTTAGCAGATTTGGGGTTTGAGAAAATGTATCTAGGTTAACTATTAGGGTTTTGTTAAGAATAGTGAAAGTTAGTGTGGAATGGTGTCCCTGGTCTTTGGTGTAGAGGAATCTAGTATTCAAGTATCTATTGTTGAGGAGGTGATTGCAATGGTCTATGACCAGTAAATTAAATTTGTATCCGTTCTAATGTCTTGAGTATGTGGGAAGAAGCAAAGGAAAATTCAACAACATGAAGCATCAATACAAGGGTTATTATCTTGCTTCCAAAATCTATTCATCTTATGTAGAGATTGGAGATACAAAGTTAGGAGACATAGATATTAATGAGTTATGAGATAGGCTTGGGCATATAATAGGTAGATCGACAATGGAAACTTTTTTGGTGAATTGAGGACTGGCAGAGGCAACAACAATTCCCATTTCAGTCCAATGTCCTAAATTGGTATTAACTTGTGCTAAATTCTATGATGATAAGGATAGGAAAATAGTAGGAGGATCTAGTGAAATAGTATTTGATTTAAGTGCAAATATGATTGAAAGAGTGCTCGGGATACCTTCATGTGCAAAACATGAAGACATTGACTTGAGAAAGAGATTAGCTTATTTTGATAGGAATAATAGCACATGCCTTTATTTCATGAACAATCAATTTTTTCTTAATCCTAGAAAAGTAGTGCTTAAAATTAGAAAATTATGACAAAGAATTGAATTTCGAGAGGATATAAGAGACTATATCACATTGTTGAAGAGGGTGTATTGTTATTATCATGGAATAGAATTTGAACCATGGATGTGTCTGTATATTTTGAAAATAGTTGAAGGCAAGAAAATTGATTGGGAAAGTATCATTAGCAATAGCTTACATAAACAATTAAAGGAAGTGCTGAGTACCAAAAAATTCTATATGACAATTAAAGGAAGTACTGAGCACCAAAAAATTCTATATGACTTCTTTTTTGGTATATTTTTTGGCTTCCCAACAAGTGTTTCCTATCCTGTCATCAAAAGGATATTTTCAAGGAGGTAAAATAAAAGTATATGAAAATTACTCACAATTAGAGATGAATGTTGTAGAGGATGGGGACTGGGTGCTCCAATACCCTAGGTCATGGAATGGTTCTAAGCAACAGGTTGCTCTGATCTACCTCAAGCTTGCTAAGTGATTTAGAAATGTTAAGTAGTTAAGGTAAAAAAGGAAGAGCAATCTAGTTGCTATTGTCTTTCTACTAACTTTAATGTTTCAAGGGGGAAAATGAGATAATTCCTAGAGTTCAAGCTATGAACCAGACAACTCACTGCCTAAGGATGATAGTGTAGAACACAAACTCCAACGCGGTGCACTGGCCTCTTAGTGGGGCACTAGAATTTGTATGGAAAAAAGAGTGTGAGGTACAAATAAAAACACTAGGAAACAAGCTAACAGATTGGCTGATAGAGTTTACACTATAACAAAATGCAAAGAAAGTACAAAAGAGAAGTGTAACAAGAAGAATAATTTAACTAGTCTATGTTTGAATTGATAAATAAGGATAAGAATGTGATACTGAACTTCATGCGACTCAATCCTTCAAATAGCTCCAATCTAAAACCACCTACACACAAGACCAAGGAAAATGTTGGGGCTATTTTTAGAGGACTACCTCAATTAGTCCCCTGCTTTGGTGTTTACACCTCCACAGAAAGCCAGATAGCAATGATGTAGAAAATGATAAAGAAAGTGTATTGGAAATGGAAAGCAATACATAAAATACAATATGCTACTATGAAAGTATAATGATGCATAAGTAAATGACAATGGTGGATATCACCTTCACAACCATGTGCTCTCAAGGCAAGTAGAGGAAGGCGTAAGATTGAGAGTTATCCAACACCAACACTATTGCAACAACGGAGAGGAGGAGCCAAAAAAAAGGTAGCTTGCAACTACAATGGAAGTGGTGAAGCTTGAAAGTGTGTGAGTGTCTAGATTGAAGCCAAAAGTGAATTCATCCCAAAGAAACTAGTGAATGAATGTTTAAGCAATTTGAAGGAATAATGGAGGAAAAGAAGCCATTTTATGTCAGTCAAGGGGGTAGGAGGCATTATGGTTTAGGTCTAATGGAGGAACGTAATGCCTATGTAGATTCCAAAAGTAGTAATCCTGTTAGGATGAAAATGTGGTACACATACATTTGCATGACATGTGTGTCCATAAAAAAATTCCTCCACCAACATGCAAATAGGTTGTTGAGTGGATGGGGAGAGGTGGTGGATGTAAGGTTTGCATCATCAAAATTACATTTTTCTAAGGTAAGAGGTATGAAAATGGAGAATTTTCAAGGGGTGGACAAATTCATGCCATTACATTTTTCTCCCACTTTAGTGAGAATATACATTAGTGAATGTGAGGTAAAGTAAAGGAAAAGTTGAAAAACATATTCTTGAATTTTCAAGGAAGCATACCACAATTTGACATGCTCAGACATGTAGGGGAGAGATATGGCTCCATAGGTACTCAGTCCTATGGAAATTTGAACAAAATCTCTATAGGTGTTCGACCCTACATAATTGGCTCCATGGGTGCTTGGTCCCATAAAAGGTGAATAAAGATTCTAAAGATGCTCAGTCCTATAGAATGAGAGTGCTTCATAGGTGCTCATTCCTAGGGGCTAGAAATGAAAGGCTTTGTAGAGTCTAATTGGCCCTTACAATTGCTTGGTCCTACAAGGAAAGCTTGATGAGGTGTTTGGTCCTCCAAGATTGATTATAAAAGCAGCTTCACAGGTGCTCAATCCTACAAAGCAACATGTTAATCCACATACAAAACATGTTAGGAAAGAAAAACTCACGTAGACAAATAGTCATATGTCAGAATAAACAATTGAAGGAGAAGCTTTCAAAGGGGTCCCTCAAGAACCCTTCAAGATTACAAGGGGCCCACACAAAGGGATGCTCCATTGGAAAAGCGATGAAATTTTTGCAAACGATCCTATCATCAAGGAATCCTTTTGAAAGATTCTCTTTCATCAAGGAATTGAAAACAAGAATGCCCTCCTCGAAGGTGAATTTTTAATTCTTTTTGCTACAAATTCAATTTTAAAAGAAAATCTTGCTAAGGGATCTTTATTGAAAGATGTTGTTTTTGAAAAATGTAGAAATTTTTAGCAAGGGATTCTTTGGCCACTGAATACACCTTATTGAAAATCAAAGAAGTAGGATCCCCCCTTAGGATGGTGTGTGTGAACTGAAGGAGTATGTGATATCCTAAAGAAAGTTAGAAAATGTAGAGATGCCGTGGACCATGATACATAACGAGATTTAGACTTGGAAATATTGTCACACATGAGGGATAACACATAGGAAACACAACATCAAGAATTAAGAAAAAAAGAGAGAAAGATAAATAAGGAAAGATAAGCAAAGATGAAGAAATCAAGAGACAAGGGGATCTGGGAGTTTGGGGTTAGATCAGTTCTTATAGGTAACCTATGATATATATTTGAACGAAATATCATTAGTCCCCGAAATTTCCATATCTGAAGAAGAGCACATGAAGACAAAATGAAAATAAAAAATTGGGTCAACATGGAAGGGAAGCCTAAATTCCCCCAACACTTTTCATTGTCCCCAATTGTTGAAAATCAAGACACACCATATAAAATAATGATGAAACATATAGAGGAAGTTTATGACACAATTTCACTTCTGTATCCAAGCACCTAAAAGGGTGACAAGGGTCCTCCAGGAACACATAAAAAAAAGCATGAGGGAAACACAACACACAAATCTAATCTATAGATAAAGAAGAGGAACTCTCCTAGTCCTCATCAACTGGGAGGTCATTGTTCTCCCAATCTAGATCATCATAAGGGGAGGGTAGATGGGCCTATAATGGTGGGATAGCAAGGGGAGAACCCTCCGACTCTCCTACAACAAGAGCTAAGGAAGAGGGCCCCTCAAGGTCTTCTTCACTCAACTCTTGTGAGGTAAAAGTAATTAATCTTGCAAAGATCACCGACAGAGCTGAGACATCATCAACCAAGTTAAACATGCACTTGATAGGAGTACTAGGTGTTAACTAAATGAGAGATGAAGGAGGAAACTGAGATCCACCATCAATATTGTCAAAAGAGATGGTGACAAACTCATGAGATGTTGGGGCTGCCTCCATCACCAAGATGGAGCAATCCAAAGCAAAACCCTCTCTCTCGAAGGTGATCCATTCTTTTGACCTCCATTGGAAGAGAGGTCATCCTCCAAATTATGATTCATCGAAGGATGTAGAATCCCCACAGAGGCAATAGAAGGAAAGGATGAAGAGGACAAGGCCGTAGTAGACACCATTGTGGTGTTTGACATGTACATGGGCTGAGAGAATGGAGGGATTTTAGAAGGGACATCAAAAGAGGAGGCTCTGTCAAGGGAGCGATGAACTCCTGCACTCTTTTGGGGTGAGGGTCACCAACATTCACGGTAGGAGCTAAAAGAGAACTAAGGAAAAATGAACTAAAGTGGAAGGAACAGAAGAGGGAGGCACAATAGGAGATGCAAAAATAGGGGCTATTGGCTCCTCTTCTTCCTTCTGCGAGGTAGCTTGCTAGAGCCTTCCTCCAGTACTTATGCTCATGCACAAGCTAGTTTCATTAGCTCCGAGACTAGAATGCACCGCTTGAGAAGAAATAAGAGGCTCCTATTTTTCCATAGGTGTGTCCACAACCGTTATCAATGGAAGGGTAGCCTCCTGTATGGGAGTAGAAGTAGGAAGCACAGGAGCATAAACTACAACAAGTGGAGAAGTAGACTCAGGCACCTTGATGATGGGCTTCTTCCTATTCACCACGTGAGGGGTAGGAGTGGTAGGAGGCTGCAAAGGCCAAGATGTAGAGGAAACTCCATGAGGGCCCTTCCCCTTACCATAGACAACGAGCCTTGACATCGTGGGTAATATAGGAAGTTCAAATACTTGATGATTGGAATTCCACCAAGTGGGAAACATAAGACTACCCATGCAAGGCATGGGAGTAGAGGCTCAAGGTGCAATAGGAAGGAGAGAGGAAAAAGTGGATGAGATAGTGGAAGAAGAGGAAGACTCCTAGGCATGAGCAGACTCCCCCTTCCCCTTTTGAGAGGAGGAGGAAGCTTGCTACTATGAAATCATAGAGCCTTTAACTAAAATGGAATAAGGCGAGACAGGGTAGGTCACCTCGGTGCTATTCCCCCATTCTTATATTTAACATAGGTGTGTTACAACAAGTCTGTCCTCAGAGGAAGCAGACCAACCGAAGTAGGCCAAAAGTGATCTATCAAGTAGCACCCATGCGAAACTAGAGGTTTATATCTAGTGTCGTGCACAACATGCATAGAGCCCTCATAAGAAAACTTTAAAAACATGAATTACCAAAGTAACTGCGTTCATGGAAACTAGCCATGGGATTCCTAGTTTTACTTTGAACAAGTTTGACTTCGGGATGATATCGAAAGGAGAATTTACAGTCCTATGTCCTACCAGGACTAAGAGGGTGATGGAACCAATTTAAGGGATTGAGAGTCTTTAGTGGGTGTCTATTGTGGTTTTCAAATTTTTATAGTCCTCCATATGTAGAAAATTTAATAGAAGAGTCTCCTTTGTTACCATGTTCACACGACTCATGGGGTCAACTAGAAAACCAATTATGATGTTCCCATTGATGCGAGTGGGAATGTATAGAGGAGAAGGGTGCTTGTTCATGTTCATTGGAAG